>CAAKMY010069988.1:256-12049 GCA_901111285.1 Corrigiola litoralis
GAACTAACGAAACGGCGTTGCAAGGAAGGCGCCATTGAGGATGATCTTAATCTTATATAATCAATAAGTGTCTTGAACAGCCTTCCAAAAAAAGAAGGTAAAACGGAAACTGATTTTATTTTCTTGAAAATATGCTCTACCTAATATCTAAATTTTATGCTCTACTTAAAATCTTCAGTAGTGTGATAAAGTGCGTTTCTGTTTCTTTTGCGCCCCAAAAATTCGGCTCCTACTAAAGATTTTCCTTCCTCTGCAGGAATATGATGGCTGTGGTACTATCCTTGATCAATTTTTACGTTTCTACAACTTTCATTCCATGTTCATGCATCGAAGTAAGAATGATTAAGGTACTATCCTTGATCAATTTTTCTTATATTTTAACTTCCTAATATTTGTTTTACTTTTTCCTCATCATTGATTGATCTACATGTTTTGGGAGTACAGAAATGGGTGAGGGGATATTTTCTTATGCCATCAGTAACGCCAGATTTTGGCCATCTCCATCGCTCCGTTCTATGAAGCTCTAAAAATCACTAGGTAAAGGGCTTTCTGGGAGACATCTTTTATACTTGACGGCCAAATGATCTTTTATACTCTTATAAGGGAAGCTACCTTATGGGATAGAAATTAATGTATTGTCGTTTATACCCTTAATAATTACACAAGGAAAAACATAGGTTGAGAACTAGAATGTAAAAGCCCACAAACTTAACTACTCCCTCAGTTTCCTTTAAACTAGCAAGCCTGACAACGGTTCTTCCCCACTCCCCCCTCTCCCTTTTCTGTGATTCGTGGGAAGAGGAAGTTATTCAAAAGCTGCTTCCTCATATCCTTTATCCTCCCTCAACGATTTCACCCGCCTCTCTCTCAACGATTTCACCCGCCTCTCTCTTAACGACAACATCACTCTCATTCAACCATCTGCGCTCATCCTCGTTGAACACCAAACCACCCACCAAAAACCTTAGATTCAACCCTAAACTACACCAAGAAATTACACCACATCCCACAAATTAAAACCCAGAAATTTTTTGAATAAAAACGCAGAAATTTCTAGTATTATCCTACCAAAAACACACAGATTTGCAATCCATCAAGAAATGAGTCACTCACCCACAAAAACTTGTGATCCGGAAGTTGTTGACCACAAGATATGGAGTTATGTGCAAGAATCACAGTCTCCTCCGTGAGATCCGGGTTTTCTGGCCAATCCTTTCCCAGATCTTGGTTGTTCGTCCTCTCCTCCTCCTATTGTGGGTGGTCCAGCATTTCCTCCAGCTAATGTGGGTGGTCCAACGTCGCCTCTGCGTGTTGGTGATGGTGCTCCAGCTTCTCTGGATTCTCCTCTTCGTCTTGATGGTGGTCAAGCCTCTCCCTTGTGTTTTTCAGGTGGTCCATCTTCTCCTCCGCCTGTTGTTGGTGGTTCCTCCTATACTTTGTCACCACCCACTGATGGTGTAAACCTAACAAACGGTGATATTTTTCTGATTCCTAATCTTACCTTTGTGATCTTTGATCACTATTCGGACTATATGTTTGCTTGTGTTGTTGAGGACAGTTTAGATGGCCCAACATATGTCCTTGATAACAAGGAGTTGACATATATGAGTCGTGATATGTTTGATATTTCCTGCTTACAATAAGCTTATTGCTATTAGTACTTTCTTAACTCTAAAATTAGAAAATTTATGTGAAAGTAATTGCATGTTAGTTGTTTAGGGGATTGCATGTTAGTTGTGGTCCTCTTGGGTACGAAAAAGAGGTCATTATTTGACCTCTTTTCTTTATCCAGGAGGATCAAAGCTCTCATGACATTTATAAAAAAGAAAGGGTAGGGACACATCTGTTTTTTTGCATGTGTTTGATGTTGACTGGATAAAAGTTTGGTTATTTGCCATGTTTTAGAGAGGTAATTGCTTGTGTATCCTATTATATGTTAAGGGGAGTATAAGGCTTGTTTATGCTTGTTTATGTTGATAGTTGGAAGTCTGACTTGTTTGAGGTTGGTTAATATTTGAACTTTGGGAAAGAATGAAGTGTTTCAAACTGGTTTGTGTAAATTTGGCTAATTGCACGTTGAAACTTAGGTAATCTCTCTTGTTTGTGTTTGTTTGATTAATTTCAAGCTACTGTACTTTGACAGTTGGTAATGTCACTTGTTTGTGGTTGATTAATGTTGGAATTTTGGGAAATTTGGTGGTGTTTCAGACTGGTTTGTTTAAATTTGCCTAACTGCATGTTGTGTATGTAGAACCATGGGTAATATGTCTTATT
This sequence comes from Corrigiola litoralis, assembly GCA_901111285.1. NCBI lineage: Eukaryota > Viridiplantae > Streptophyta > Magnoliopsida > Caryophyllales > Caryophyllaceae > Corrigiola > Corrigiola litoralis. Next base: position 2,531 of record CAAKMY010069988.1, read on the forward strand.
TGTGAATGTTTGGCTCATCTGTTCTGGTGTATGACACTTGGGTAATCTGAGTTGGGTTGTGGTTGGTTTTTGTTGGTACTTGGGTTATTTGTTCCAAATGTCCCTCCATTTTCACAAATTTTGTTACATTTGTGCTGGTAAATGGAGTATGATTAGTATGTATGATAGATGTTATGCTTCTTGCATATTTATGCAACCAAAGAGTCATTTAGGATGGCACCTTTGTGCAACCAAAAACTCCTTAAGGATGGCATTTTTATTCTTGTTATGCATAATAATTTTGCCATCTACTATTACATACTCTAAGGTAGCTCAGTGATGAAAGGCAAATTTAAACCTAACCGGAGAGCTGCCTTTTAATTTGCATGAAAAAAAGTTTTCATATATTGATACATTATGTGCATACACTAGAAATTGTTTTTTCATTTGCAAAAGTTGATGTCATTTATTGTATACACCATAATATGTTTTCTTTACAAAATGTGTTTGATTGCAAAATGTGCACTACATATTTCATAAGTACAAAAAGGGACAACAATTATGTGCACTATGCTACCTACTAATCCTTGCATATTGATTGAAATATGGTCAAGTGTAACAAATGCAAAAAGCTGATAGTAACAACTTGACCATATTGCAAACAATTAGACTTCTGTGTTTTCTTCTTCTTCTTCTTCTTCTTCTGATGTTTGTGATGGACCTGTTGTCCCCTCTAATTCTTGAATAACCTGCCGAACCAATAATCCACATGGACTAACAACTTTTGGCAACAAATTCAGTCTTGTTAACTTTTTCTTCCCTACATGAGGGAGCTTGTAATTGTTGTTGTCTCTGACTTTCATAGTTTCATTCCAGCAATATTGTAATCTCAACCAAATGTAGTTTAAAACTCCTGGCTTTGTTTCTTCATATGCTTTGACAACTGCATCCACCGATTGGCCTACTGTTCTAGCACATTTTTCATGTTTAATTGATTGAATGACTCTGAAAAAACCCAAATCCAATATGTTGCAATCAGGGTTGTGTGGTGGTTGTTGAAATAAGTTGATGTTAAAACCATCTGCATGTGCTACTGTTAAAAAGTCTTGATCATCCCCAGAAATATGTGGCCTAGAATTATCTTACACTAATCTGATGTTTCTGCTTGCTCCTTCTTGCCACTTAGCTTTGATTGCTGGAATAGCTTTCTGTATTAAGCACTCTCTAATGACATTTCTGTTTATCTTGTCAATTGGTTTTGTTTCAAAAATCTCTTTTGGTCTGTTCTTGCTTGCTCTCTTTGCTGCCACAACAACAGTGAATGGAAAAATACCTATTTTCCCATCAAAATAACAAGTCCCATTTGCATGAAACCTAGGTCTAGCTACTACTCCCATGAACATAATCTTTGTGATGAATTTTTTGTTTTTCACTCTTCTATGTGGTTCAAGTTCATCAGGAAGCAAGTAATAATTGACACTAGTTTTACTCATGACAAACCATTTATCATCCATATACACATCATTGTACATGCCATAAAAAGTAGGATAATCATGCAAAGTGTTAGGCTCTATGTGTGACAAGACCCATCTCATCCTTGCTTGCATATTTGCATCATTTCAAAATGGTTTCATTGCACTTGAACACCTTCTGATCTTCCCTCTTCTTAACAAGTTCGTAAACTGTGTTAATGGAAGTCCCAAGTTCTAAAGCAAGTGTTTTCAGACTTGTTTTTTTATATAGAGGAATAGTCCTTATTCTAGACACATCAATAAAATGGTAATAAAAGTATTTTTGTGGAATGAATGTGTTTATGGCTCGGGATGGTTAAACCGGTCGTAGTTAAGAAAGATCGTTCATTCAAGCACATTACCTAGTTTAGTTATCATCACTGGGCAATTGACAATGTGACATATTGGGGTGTCTACAGTCTACGAGCGACAAGTTAGAATTCTTTCACAAAAATCAAAACGGAAACAGACCTTTGCCTCCTAAAGTCTTAAAATATCCCAACTAAGAACACGATCCACTATCTGCTCTACACACTTGCCTCTAAAAAGCCTTAAAGTGCAACAAAATTAGCCCCAAACCGACTAATAAATCATCAGAAAAAAGTCAAAGTCAAACCTTTTTGACAAGAAATGCCTTATTAGGAAAAACCTTGACTCAAACCCGAGCCTCGGATTCAATAAAACACCTATTGACCTCGGTCAATATCAAGTCAAACATAAGACAACTCATTTAAAATTCGAAAAAGTCAAAATAAGCAATTCAAGTCAAAACAAGCAGAAAAGGACAAAAAATAAAACAAAAGAACTCGGCGGTACAGACTCTGTACCGCTGGTTCACTTACCTGTACCGCCGGTTCTATTATTCTTTTTTTTTTCTCTTTATTCTTCTCCCTTCTCTTCCTCCATTGTCGAGCTTACCCAAGCTTTTTCCATTCGATTTCTTGCTCTAAAATCATCATTTCTCAACCGAATTCCACCATTTTTGTCTTAAAATCACAACCAAACATCAAGCAATTTGTTTAGGAACTTAAAATGGATCGTCCTCAAGTTTATTACGCAAACACCAAGCATTTCCCAAAGCATGAGAGGAATGAAATTCTATGCAAAGACCCGACTACACACCGCTCTAACCCCGCTTATATCGTTTGGGTAAGGTTTCTAAACATCCTACAAATGTTTTGGTTCAATTGCTTTGCCCACATTATGCTTAGAACTCATGGAAATGAATTATGCACATGAATTGTTTGATGAAATGCTTATGAGAACCTTTGTGAACTAGCTAACTTCTAGCTAGATTTTTATCATGTTTCGGACTTCAATTATGCCATGTTAGTGTCTAAACATGCTCTCCTATATGCGCGCAAACTAGCTTTAGAAACTTCAAATGCATATTTTAGCTTACTAAAGTAGCGGGAAATTACTTCCAAACTTGGCCCATCGAGACCTCTAACATGCCATTTTTAATGCTATTTAAAAAAAAAAAGATATTCTTACCTTTACTTACCTTTACCTGCCTCATTCGGATCATAGCAAGATCCTGACTAGTGGGATCTCACCCACTACTTCTCTGACGTGGCCTCTCGGGTCTACCAGGATCTTCCTCCCGAGGTTCGGACTCTGGTTCACGGTTTGGGCTTCGATCACTTCCTCCCAGTGATGAACTCTCTTGACCGCTACAGATGGTTCCCACACGTCGTCTTGGGTGAGTGATTTTGGAACAGTACTTGCACCCTCTAGATCAATGGACGTGAGATGACGGTGACACATGAGGACTTCTGCATGATCACCGGTCGTCGCTTTACTGCTCGCTACCCTCCTTACGAGCACTCTCTGGATACGACGGGTCTTAGGGATCTCCTTGGTTCTCCAGTTGGGGATCGATTTCCTTTTGGAGACTGCGCAAAGGCTGAGGTGTCCATGGTTTCCAGCGATGATTCGCTGGTCTCGTGCAGTATCGGAGACTCCGAGAGTTTATTCACTTCCTTACCTTAGAGGACAGGTGAGGCACGTGGACCACATGGAGACTCGACTCGATCCCTGGGGTACTCTTCTGGATGATAAGCGATACAATTATGTATACAGGTGACCAAACATCGGGTCTTGTTCGAGGGTCCTCGCTACTGGTACTGGTACTTTGGGGAGAGAGTGGCGTGGCAGCACTCTCGGACCTCTGTGGTCCCGCATGAGCCACCTGCTCTGCTGTACCACCCTTCTTCTGTGGGTGCTCTCTCTGAAAAGGACCTTGCTCTACTCTACCATGGGATTCGTTATCTGGAGCTGCTCGTACCTGGGGGAGGTGTCTTTTTTCTATAGGCCTTACTGGGTCCATAGACTGGCGTCGGTATAGGACGACGGTAAATATCTTTCTCTTTTCCTTTTCCATTTCCTTGTCATTTTTTTCTTTTTGTCCTAACACATTTCCTTGCAGGATGAGGCTTCTTCCTCTCGTCTCCCTTCGACGAGTTTTGACTTCGAGTTCTAGGATGGTCCTCCTGGCCATTACTCGATCGATCCTCTCCTACAAGAAAACTGTGACTGGCAGAGACTTGTCAACTTGAGAGGAGTGAGTTTCCAACTTTTCCCTAGATTTCCTTTATGTTTTCTTGCTTTACTAACCCTTAACATTTGCTATTTCAGTTCAACTTGCAGGTGAGACTTGACATCGTGACCAAGGTCGGGGGCATGAAGGCGACGCTGAAGTGGTGCTTTTCTCAGCTGGTCAAGGGCCTTACTTGTCACTCTTGCATGACCGTTCAAGTATAGCTCTACTTTAGAAGTGAACTTTACTAAACCTTTCCATATATACTTGACTAATCTTGCTTTCTTAATTTTGTAGGATCCTGTCTTGCGATCTTCTGAGTTGTCACGTCGGTCTACTGACCCTCTGCAACCTTCTGGCAATCAGTCTAACGATGCACCTCGTCATGGATCTAACAACGCAAAGCCTTCTCCTTCCTCTGTGACGCGGGAACCAGAATAAAGACCACTGCTAGACGAGGTCGAGGCTGTGGCGGTACGGGACCTACCCAGTTCAGAGCTGACACTTCCTTTTCTCGACGTCAGGCAGAGTCGAGTGGAGTTAATGAGATTGTGTTCGCACCTTCCTCCTCGGGTGGAGGTGTAGAGGTGGATCTTATACTGGAGGCCTAGACCATGTTCGCACCCTCTTCCTCGGTGGAGGTGTAGGAGTGGATCCTCTCCAGGGGGTCCTGTTTGCTGGTGTTGAGACAGATCCATTACAGGGGGTCTAGTTTTCTGTTGACTCGTGACTTCATCTGTAAGGAGCACTCTTCAGGGACGGTTTAGATGAGGATTAGGCCTCAGACCTCTTACTTTCCAGCATTGTTAGTGACAGACATATATGTGTATACATACTCCTATTTGCCCCTTTTGTATACATATGGGTCGCAAAATAATCACATTCACATAGCCCAACAAGGTAGAATATTCACATAATCATTTAAGAAAATCCATATAATCACAAAGGAAATTCGAAAAACATCCAAAAGTTCACGTCTCAAACGAAAACAACCGCAAAATATACCAAAAACACACAAAAGCCACCTCAGCGGTATAGGTTTGTACCGCCGGTATACCTCACTGTACCGCCGGTACATTTGAAGTGCCGGCGGTACAAAGACTGTACCGCCGAGCCTTTTTTGGTCAATTTTCCTAATTTTGTTTATTTTCTCCGATTTTCCTAATTTCCACCCGAACCTATATTTTGACGCCTTTATAAATACCTCCCTCTAGACCTTCACAAATTCACAAATCAAAAACTTCTCTTCTTCTTCTTGAGAGCACAAAAAATCATGAAAGGTATGAGAACCTATAAGGGTTTGGGGAAACATAGGGTGATTTCTAGGAAATAAATAAACTTCAACCATGAGTTTTCTCAACATCTCTTCCAATGGATGTCTTCTTTATCCCAAGGCGAGCGTGATACCTTCAATCTTTTTCACCTCAGCGTGCTCTTTGCCCTCAATCAATTCAAGCTAAAATATCCCTTTCTCGAGGCCGCAACCAAACATTGGGATCCTCATACTCACGTGTTCTAATTTGGAGGCAACAAAATCTTTCCAACTGTTAAAGTGTTTATTTGTATCCTCAGGTTTCCTCAGAATGCTTCTCCTGCCTATCCCACTCCAAATCGTCTGTACTCTCGATCTTTCCAGAAACTCCTTGGTATTCCTGAAGATGTTGTCAACTGTTTCGTCTATTCCAACTTCTATGACCTATCCAAGATTGTTGAAAGATTCATTACCAAGCATCTCCGTGATGGGCGTCCTCTCAAATTCAGTCAAAATGCACTATGCTTGTGCTTGCTCAACTACTTCCTCTTTGCCGAACAGTCTTATGTGTTGGGAGACGCCATGCTAATTTCCACCGTCGAGGAGATGCACGATCAAAAATCTCCCGTTGAGATGTGCGTTGGTGATACCATCATCCATCTGGACAAAAATAGCAGTAGTGGAGAGGTAGACTTTGGCGGTAGCCCCTTGCTACAATAGGTAACTTTACTACCTTCAACTTTATTTTCATGTATGCCTTCATAACATGAATCTCTTATTAGCTTTGGCTTTCTTTTGCAGATTTGGCTCATGGAGCGCTTGTGCCTACTTGAAGAGCCCCATAATACCCATGTCTATCTTCCAGGCAAACATTTACTGTTCGTCGTCGTAGCTTCGTTCTTGACCGTCCTAAAGAGTCATGGGAAGATTGGTTCTCAAAGAATCCTCGGATTCGCTGGGTGGTTCCATGGAGGAGGATTTATGCAATGATTTTTAAACATCCATACCTCACTAACTTGGAGGTTTATGGCACTCAAAAACAAGACCTTTGTTTTGCCTATTTGTTTTCTCCGTCAGTATGGATGCCGTCAATGGATCCCTCACCGTGAGTGTATTCCACCACGCTTGACTGTTATTATTGAAACACCAGTCAATAATTCCTTTTGCAGTCAGCATTTAACCTTTTTCATCCTACTCAGACCTGAAACGACTCTCCTAGAACCTTCTTATGAGCTATGGATGAGGGCTGCTACCAACAAAGAAGTTAGCAAGGCTCGGAGAATGAAAGTGAAAGAAGGACGAGTTGAATGGAATTGCATGTGGCAAAGAGCTATGGAGGAACAAGATACTTTTATGAGGACTATGAAAAGAACAAAAGGCAACGCCCCAAGGCTGTAGGGGTGACTGAACCTATCCGTCGTAGGCTGACTCGCCTAGACACTTACAAGGCTACAGGTGCAAAGTATACTAATGGGACTTTTGATACTCCTTTGGATGAGGATGAACCTAGGAGGGAGAACCAGAAGCAAAGGCGTTCTCATAAGAAGACTCAAGACAATCCAACCATGAACTCTTAGAATTTGCCAGAAGATGTCTTTCTTTTATCATGTTATATTTACTTTCATGAACATTGGCTTACATGGCACTTTAAGCGTTATGTCTTAAGTCATTTTTGGTTCATTACTTCATTAATAAAACATAGTACTTTTCAGCTTTATTGCGGTTGCATCAATGTGATTGCCTACGTATCACTTTCTGGAATCAAACCACCCGTAGTTCATTAGCCTAATTCAAAATGAACCATATTTTTCTCTTTTTTTTTTCCTTTTATTTTCTTTTCGCCTTATTTCTCATTTCCCAGACTACCCATAGAGGGTTTTAACCGTTGCGAGAACCTTTTAGCAAGTGAGGGCCCTTTTCGGGTTTTCACCTCATTCAAAGCTTGATATGACTTTAGCTGTAGTACTTCTTCAACTAATCCAAGTTGGTCAGACTAGAAAGCATATATCCATTTAAGTCTTCAAGCAACACTGCGCCTCCAGAATATATATCCTTGACCAAGTACGGACCAAATCAATTTGGCTTGAACTTCCTTCTTGGGTCCAACATAGGAGCTCGAACGGCTTTTAAGACCTTATCCCCCACTTGGATATTTCTGGGTCTTACATTCTTGTTGAAATCACACCGTACTCTTGCTTGGTACGGTTTCATGTCATTTTGTGCTTTTAACCTCTTCTCGTCCATCATGACCAACTCCTCAAGTCGACCTTGTATCCATTCAGCCTCAGTAATCTGACTTTCTAACACTATACGTAACGAAGGAATCTCCAATTCAACAGGCAACATTGCCTCCATTCCATACACCAATGCGTAAGGTGTACCCCTAGTAGAAGTTCTTACTGTCGTCTGGTAGCCCCATAGTGCAAACGGTAACTTGTTTGGCCAATCAACATAGGTCTGACACATACATTGTTGTTTGCAGCTTCGATCGCTCCGTTCGTCTGTGGGCGATAAGGTGAAGAATGATGAAACTTGACCTTATACCTTTTCAAAATTTCTAAGGTGTCCCCCTTGAAATGTGATTCAAGGTCACTTACGAACTCATGTGGTATTCCATATCTGCATATGATGTTCTTCCTAATAAACTGAGCTACTTGCTTTGCTCCCAACTTTGCATATGAATGAGCTTCAACCCATTTGGTGAAGTAGTCAATTTCCACTAATATGAATTCAAAAGGGCTGCACATGGAATCGACTTGTGCCTTAGGGAGTGACCTTCCCAATGATATCTATACCCCATGTTGAAAATGGCCAAGGGATACCATAGAATACAGCTTCTGCGGAGGTACGTGTTGCAGGTTAGCATATATCTGGCATTTATGACATTTCTTGACGAATACATCAGAATCTCGAACCATGGTTGTCCAATAATACCCTTGTCTCAAAAGCTTCTTTATTAACATCCATGCATTCATGTGTGTCCCAAAAAACCCAGCATATACCTGCTAAACCATCTCTGTTGCTTCTCTCTCTCCTAGACACTGCACGAGGATTCCATGTGCAGCCCCTTTGTAGAGTATTCCATCGCATACTACATATTGATTAGCCATCAATCTCAATGCCCGTTGTCCTCGTTCGTCCAACCCTTCTGGATAAGTACCGGTGACCTTGAAGCTTAGGATGTTTGTAAACCATGGCTCATCTTCTTCATTTTCCAAAACAAAACAGTATGCTGGTTGACATTGTCGTTCTACCACCAAACGCATTGTAGGAATCCCTTTCGGTATCTCAACCATCGAGGCTAGTTTTGCTAAGGCATCTGCAAACTGATTCTCATCTCTTCTCAAGAAAGTGAAATCAACTTCCTCAAACTCAGATGTGATATCTTCTAGATAAGTTTGGTATCGGGCCATATTCTCATGTTTCACTTTTCATCGCTTGGATATCTGATTGATGATGAAACTCGAATTTCCATATACTCTCAGATACTTGACACCTATGTCTAGAGCTGCTCTCAATCCCATGATGCAAGCTTCATATTCTGCCGCATTATTTGTCGCCTCAAAGTCTAGCTTTACAGCTATTGGAATGCAAACCCCATCAGGTGATATCAGCAAGATTCCAACCCCATTACCTTTGGAGTTAGAGGCCTCATCAAAATGCATATACCACATCTCCTTATCAATCATTATCAAAGCTTCATATGAAAGGTCATAATTTTCTTCTTGCGCATCAACAGGCTGTCCAGCTTGATAGTCAGCTACTACCCTTCCCTTGATTGATTTATGATTCACGAACTGTAGATCGAACTTAGAGAGCATCACAGTCAAAAGCAGGTTATTGAGTAGGTACTTCAATGGTTCCATAGACAAGATAATCAAAACTGAGTGAGATAACATGTAATGTCGTAATTTCTTCATGGCCCATACTAGTGCCAGACATGTTTTCTCTAACTGTGTATATCTCGTCTCATAGTCTTGGAATTTCTTACTCAAGTAATAAATAATATTCTCTTACCCTTGCTCATTTTCTTGCACCAACATAGCTCCCATGTCAGTTTCAGTAAATGTCAAGTATAATAACTGTTGGTAACTACCCTCCCGACAAACCCCGATTTGTCGGGTTTTAATTACGTTAATTAAAATTTACCCACAAGACCTTATATATTGCATGCATGAATCAAAGCTACCAAAAGCAAGTAAACACATTTTACTTACAAGGTTTAGGTGCTATCGAGC
>CAAKMY010070000.1:1581-23945 GCA_901111285.1 Corrigiola litoralis
TACCAAAATACACGACACAAAACACCTTAATATATAAATATCATCATTAACGAAGTCGAAGTGAAGAGAGAAATCGAGAGATCTTGGAGGAAAGACGTTGTTTAATATTGATTGTTGGGCGTGATTTGAGTGTTTGGGGGTTAGGTGTGGTGGATGTTGGAGGTTTCGGGGTGTAAGAGTTGGTTAATGGGTGGTTTGGGTGAAAAAGTGGTTCGGTTACTATGTTCGGATGAAATGGGACCATTTCCTGCAAAAATAAGGAAAAATTGGGATTATCTAGAAATTATCCAAAGCTGAGACTATTAAAAGAGAACCGCTCAAACTTCAGATTATTCCCATCAAATTTTCCTAAAAACAGAAAGCCTTTTGTAGTAATTTGTGATTGTACTAACACTTATCCCGTGCTACCCGACTACACATGTGACATGTTCCTTACAAACACACCCGCACGCTCGCAGTAAAACTATGAAATCTCCACCTCCACTTACGGCTAAAAATAAAAATAAAAATAAAAATCCCCCTCCTATATGTATATATCACACCAAGATTAGAATCAGGACAAAACACCCCCCAAACAAAACATAGCAACCAAAAACAATAGTTCAACCAAAGAAGAAAAAAAGAAAAATATGGAGCGGGCGATGGAGAAGAAAATAGAAGAAACAGTGCTGGACATTCTTCGAACCTCGGACATGCAGGAAATGACAGAGTACAAAGTCCGCAAGTTGGCCTCAGAAAGGCTCCACATAGACCTCTCCTCCGACCCTTCTAGAAAGAAGTTCGTCCGAAACGTCGTCGAGGCGTTTCTCCAAGACCAAGCTAATCTCGATGCCGTTGCTGCTGCTGACCCCGATCAAATTAATGATGATAATAGTATCAAAGTAGATGAGGATGAAGTAGTCGAACACGAGGAGGAGGAGGAGGAGGAGGATGGTGATAAGGGGAGTGGTGGGAGGGAGTATGATGATGAGGGTGACCTCATCATTTGCCGTGTTAGTTCCTATCCAATATCCATCTCTCTCTTAATCATCACTTTTTGTGTTATAAAAAGTTTTTTTATTTCTTGGTTGTTGTTGTTGTTTTAATGTTTTGGGTTTGGAGGGAGCGCAAAGTCGTAGATAAGAATCGGACTCCTAACCTGCCTTTAGTTTACGCGAAATTAAACAATTTGTTTGTCTTTAGTTCGAATTACTCGAAATCGAGCATTTGGTTGTACATTTTTTTTTTTCGAGTGCTAGATAGATTTGTTGTAGTAATAGAATTGAGTAGTGCTGAGCTGGCATCGTCGTCGTCATCGCACCGTTATTAGTTCCAGCTAGTCTTGGGAGAGACCGTCTACTTGACCAAGCCATGCTGGCGAATAAAGGCATATAATTTACAACTAATTTGGGCATGTAGTGAGCTTAGGGCGATTTACCTAGTTAAGTGTTGGTCTACTTTTATAATAAAAGTAGACGGAATATTCTAATAATTTGTGTATTAGTTCAAAGTTCACTTGTTTGATCTTCTCCAGACTTTGATCAAACCTGCTTTTGGGAGGTGTCATTGTCGGATTGAATAAAAGCATTCATGAGTTTAATAGGAAGTATTTATGCGTTGCATAGGGTATTTATCGAAATATTATTTTGCTGCAGTTGTCAGAGAAGCGGAGGGTGACTATCCAGGATTTCAAAGGGAGGACATTGGTGTCAATCCGGGAGTATTACAAGAAAGACGGCAAATATCTTCCTACCTCCAAAGGTATTACTGGCTAATTGTTTTTTGACTACTGTCTTATAGATGGATTCGCTAGCCAGCTGCTTATGCCCTTTGTGTGTTGTCAATGGTGCACTTGATCTGCTTGCTTGTGTATTTCCATTCACATTTAGTTTTTTCTTTTGGATGATATTTCATATGTGTAGTTGTGTACTCTGTTACCATTTATGTTTGGAAATTTTAGTGCTTCAACAATGGCAAAACTTAGCAAAGGCCTTTCAGTTCATGAATGTGGGGGGTGGATCACTTAGAAATGAGGGCAACGGTTGTGGTTAGTTCTTTGTCTGCTTAAATTAGGAGGATTCTACTGAATTGTTCTATTTAAGATAATTACAATGTCAGAGTTGTAGGTAGTTATTCCTGTAGTATGATATAGGTATCATTTATTTGCTGATACTTTAATGTACATGAGAGTGTTCTTATGTTGATACAAGGTTTTCGAAAATACCAACACCTGAGAGTAAGAGAGTTCAATCCATTCAAGCATTAGGAGTAAATGCAAGATTGCACCCTGCTTTAGTGATCTTTTATCTGTCAGAAATAAAAATGAGGTCGACCTTGTTGAAAAGTTTGAAGTATCTAGAGAAAACAAATTTTGATTTAAGAAAGTTCTTTTTGCCTTTGTGTGTGTGCACGCACAGTTGAATAGAGAAAGACTGAAGATTGTACAACAATGTAGTTCAAGATGATTGGTCTTTGGGCTTGAAATGCTTTGTAGGGTTACGTCTCAGGTATTGATATGAAATGGTTGGCTTGAAGATGTATAAGCTGGAGTCATGTGCTTGTTTTATGGTGATTAAGATATGTCATTGTCACCTTCACGCTTTGAACTTGCATCATGCTAGTGGATTTGAAAATGTAGATAATTTCAGTTACTTTTGTTAGATATCTGATTGTTTGATTTGTATGATAAAAAAACAGAAGTTGACGTAATTTACCTAGATCCCGTATCTTTGTCTCTGAGTCCCTCATTTTTATCTTTTTCATGTTATCTTCCAGTCATTGAATGGGATCTTGTCTTTGTACTCCTTTAATTTGACCCAAGAGATGAGATGAAATGCTAAAAGGTCCATTGTAGTTTGAGATGAAGCAAGCTGCCTTGAGAGTCATCCTGTCTGCTAATTGAACGTTGTTTTACCCACAATGTACCGTTATTGACCAGGGTGACAAACGTTGTGACTACTATTGCTCATATTATTCGGATTTTGTTGGTTTCACAGAGGCCAATGCTTGATAAAATATTCGAGGTGGTTGTCGTTTTTTAAGTGATTAACTTGGCCGACTTTGATATGTGCACCTGTTCTGTAGTAATGTCCCAGGATAATGTTGGCACAATTAGTATGAGACAACAGAGGAAATGGAGGAGAGAGAGAGGGAGGGAGGGAGGGAGGAAGGGAGGAAGGGAGCAAATGTGAGTCTTTGCTAGATAATTAGTTATGAAGTACGATTAGCTAATCTGCCTATTTATCTCTGTATACAACAGCTTAGCTAAACAGTTGACTATGTGTTTGCTACACTATACTTCTAATACCACTGAGATACCTATGGCATTGCACCCGTAAGCTCTGATCCTGCTGTTGCCCAGGATGATGCTCTATCTGATTTTGTTACTGAGCTTTTTAGCAGACCAGCAGTCACTACACTGTATCAAGGAAGTGCTACAGAAATGAGTTAGTGATTGGTAGCAAGTAGTGCTTCGTGTTGGTCTCTGCTAGCTTCAGATACTTCCAAGTTTGTCACCCTGCTCTATCTGATTTTATTCTTAATGTTGAAAGACTTGTTTAAGACTGATATGATCACTAATAATTTCGTATTGTGATGGTGAAACGTGTAATTTTTCATTGTGTGTGGTCTCTTCTTGGATTTTGTTTTTGCTTGTCTGTGAGACGTTTGATGTTCTCTTACAATTTCAGGAATTAGCCTGACAGCAGAGCAGTGGTCGTCCTTCCAGAAGAATGTGCCTGCAATAGAGAAAGCTATCCAAAGAATGGAGTCAAGGTTGGGTTAAGGTTTTTGTGCAGTGGCCTTTGTGGGATAAAACTCAGGCTCATACGGTGGAATTAAGTACCTAATTTTGCGAGTCCGAGTGCTTTCACATTGAGTGTTCGTTCAATCACGTCGTTGTTGTCATCGTGTAATATCCAAATGCTGTTTTTTCTATCTCTGTTAGTCTCCTGGTCTCTATTTTGTCAAAGTGTCAAACATGCTGTGCCCTTCAATGACTATAGGTATGTAATACTAATACTAGTTCCTTTCTTTTTGGCTGCTACTCAATTTGCACAGTTCATAAAATGGTTCTACTGGATAGAATGACATCAACCGTCTTCTCTTAGTCTCAAATAGTGCTACAAAAGGACTTATTTTCGGACCCTAGGGGTACGGTATATTTACATAAAACACTCTTCATCAATTACTGTAAATATCTGACATTTCATGTACATTTGAGATTTTGAGATATGATCTGTTTGTCATAATATTACATATTGATCATTCGAGAGCTTTTCTTCGTTTATCTATGGCTTGAACATGAAAAGGCTTTTTAGGGTAAAAAAAAAAACCAAACAAACATCAAATATCAACCGGCTTACCGTGAAATTTCTTATAGAACTGCTTCATAATACCAGAAGTATGAGACTCATATCAAATGTATAGATGTTAAATTAATCTGTGTACTCGTAGTTCAACATGCTTTCTTGAGTAGATGACAATTTTAATAAGCTACCTTGATAGGATGACAAATTCTTGTACAAATTGACTCCCATGACTCCATGACCATGACTACTGAGTACTACCAATCAACATGCAAAGGAACCATAGCCTCTACTCTACTAGTCTTGTACTCTTATTGGAAGGCCATTATTAATATGTTTGGAGTATCAATGCAGAAACACTCGTGTCCTTTGTCGTGAAACAATTCCTCGGGATCAAATTTCAAACATCCGCCGAACTACCTTAGATTAAACTACCAACCTCTGTTCCCCAACGGTCCAGTATATTTAATTTTTTGCGCCGCTATAATTTTCAAATTAAATTGACACCCCAATCTCCCAACACCAACCCATAATATATGCTCCAAATATTTTCCCCTCGATTTTCCTTCTTCCCCCGTGACTTCCCAATTGCAACTCCCTAACGTTATATATATGATCACATTTTCCTCTTCCCTTTCATTTCATATTGATAGGTAAAAATTCGTGTCACATATAGCCTATTTTCCTTATTTTCCTATTACTCTACTAAGAAAAATGGGCAACTCATGTTCTGAAAAATGCTCAGCAACAAGTAGCAAAGCTCAAAACTTCATCCGAATAATGACGGATTCGGGCCGGATTATGGAGGTCCAAGGTCCAAAGCTAGCTAGGGAAATCCTTGACGATTTCCCTGGCTACGGAATTTATCAAAGAGGTCAACTCTCACTACCAATGTTCGAGGATGATCAGTTGCTATGTAATGGGCAGGTTTACTACCTCTTGCCATTTGGGGTGAGTAATGGTAATGTAGTCACCCCAATGATGCCAAATAGTGGGTCGTTGAGCTTCAGGAGGGATCAAAGTTCCGCTTTTGAGGTTCTGCCGTCGAGTGGGGATGGAGTTTGGAGGGTGAAGATGGCTATTGATAGTAAGGAGTTAGAGAAAATGCTGGCAGGGAATAACGCTGAGGCTTTGATTCAGATGATGAGGTCCGCGGCGCGGTCATCGGAGAAGTCGCCTGGGAGAGGGTTTGGGTGGAGAACAATGGGTTTGATTTCTAGTGGCTTCAAGATTCCTGCGCCTAGGAGGCTTACTGCTTGCTGAATGTTGTGTTTAGCTTTGTTTTATGCGTTATTGGGGGATGTACTGATTGTTAATTAGGATGATGTTTGTATGTAAAAATGTACTACTAGTTTATGAATTTACATGCATGTTGTGAGACAGGAAATGTTATTTCTGTCGTCATCTGATCTAATATTGACCAAATTCAATTCTTCTGGTTGCTTTAGATGCTTATGTTACTAGTGAGATTTGAGATGGCAGGTATATTTTGGAACATTTTTTGGCTGGTTTTCAAAAGAGGGGAAAACAAAGAAGATTCATAATTTTTGGCTGGAAAAAACAAAGAAGATTACAATGAATGTGAAGAATCTAGTCACCAAGGAGCAGACAGCAGAGCACATGAAACTATAATGTGATGCTGAAAGTAAAGTCAAAATGCTAAAGTGGTGTTGCTCCGTATGATACACTATTCGCTTAAGGTGATGAACTGATGACTAATGGCCAATAAGATTATGCTCCTCTATCCTTTCATCCTCTGTAGTGATGTAATCGTAGACCCTTTAACGATTATGACTATTCTAGTACCAGTACTAACTGTTTTTGTAGAAGTTACATACCCAGGAGCAGGGGCGAGTAGTGGGCGGCACTAGAAGTTCTAAACAAAGGGCGGCCAATCATATAGAATTCCTCTATTCCCGAGAAAAGTTAACGTTTACCAGTCTCATGTTTACCAATCGCATTTCAAACAAACAATAACTTTTCATTAGAATGTGAGTACTTTAGTACTTTCTTTCTATATGTGATTCTAAATAGGCAAAAACTTATTTTTTGAAATTGGGTTAAGGGAGTCCGGTTATAAGATACCTCCACCACCCCTGTAATACTTTGCCCCTGCCCATGCAAGAGCACAACATAAGACTATACAACACTATAATGCATTAATGCCTCTCTATACAACACTATAATGCATTAATGCCTATTGTACATGATACATGATTTACCATAATATCTACAATTGCTTTCACCGAAAAAAAAAATATATCTACAAATTGCAAACCAAAAACAATCAAGCTTAAAATGCAACTTATTTATGTACTTCTTATTGTTTCAAAAGACAAGTTTGGGGTACAAAAGTTGATGTGTAGCAAAAGTGTAACAATTGAGACAAGAGCAAAAAAGGAGATCTAGTGAAATAGAAGTACAAATCTAGTGACATAGAGGACAATGAGCAAGCCCATTCTCATTACACTTAGGACACCTTTCCTTACTATCTCCAACAACTACTTTGCAACTCCCTCCACATTCCAAACAAGGCACAAACCTAGCCCCACCACATCCCTCACATCCTAGCCACCCAAGACCCCTCTCAACTCGGGCCGAACTCAGTATCCTACCGAGTCGACCCGACTCGTTCAACTCGACCACTTCATCCACCCCTCCTAGATACCTTCCCTTAACAAACAACCTCGGAACCGGCACCGCCACTTCCTCCCCCACCACACCTCTCAACTCGGCCAAAAATCCGCCATGCAACGACACATCACGCTCGTCGAACACGACTCTATGATTTTCTAGGATTGCCCTAACTCGGTTACAATCCTCAAATGTCCTCCTTACCCCTCCCAAAGTGGTCGTATACAATACGACCAAGTGGGACCCACCAGGTGGATATTTCTCGGGAAAATCCATCAGTGGGTCCCGCTTACTCTTCATTATCTTATCAAATACGGCCTCCTTTCCTTCCTTCTCCCTCTCCATCCTATCCTTCAGTATGAACGGGTTGGCCTTCAGCTTCCCTGACCCGCCCGAGTCAGCACCCCGAATCGGAGTCGACTCGCTCCGAGTTGACTCGGACATTAACTCGCTCCGAGTTGACCCGGTCATCGACTCGTTCCGAGTTGACCCGGGCATCGACTCGGTTTTTTTCAGCCGAATCACCAGCTGCTTATTCTTATCCTCACTTTCATCTTTCTTCACGTCCAACTCAGCAACCGTATGAAAGGAGAAGCTCTTCTTGGGCTGCTGCTGGGCCGGGCTCGGGCCTGGTTTCGGGCCGGGCTTGGGTTCGACAGCGGCGGGTGGCTTCTTGAGGTCGTCTTCCAAGGCCTTGCTGACCTCTTCCCACGTGCGAGGCTCATTCTCGAGGGTGTCGAGCTTCTCAAGCAGAGGAGTAGGCACGTGTGAGGGCTTTTGCTGATTGTTGTCTAGTTGTGCAATGTTGTTGTCTAGCTTATTTAGCCATGGCTCTTCTATGGCGTTGATGTCGAAGACGGCGAAACCCGATGGTGGTGGACGGTAGAGATATGGGGTCGTAGCATCAACCTTCTTAGACGCGGCACACCCCATATTGTTTCTTCTCTCTGCTTCTTCTTACTACTTGTTAGACTTGCGGATAATATTATGCATGGGGAGGTCGTTAGCTTATCTTGTAGATGCAAGTTACGGAGTATATGTACATCACTACATCATATGCGCCGTATGTGGGTTTGGAAAAGGGCACGTGCATGGGAAAGTGATGCTGTAGGATGAATGGTTATGAATTTGCCAGGGTTTTTTTATATGTGGTATAGTATACTTGCATTGGATAATTTCATATTAATCACAACCCCAGATAATACTGGAATTATATGAGAAATGTCATGGGGGGTCCAATTATGTTCGGGGGATTTTCGTAGGAACGTATTAGTGGCTCTATGTCTGTATGAATGAATGGAGTTCCGAGGGTACGTACAAGCTAAAAAAAAAAGACCAATATCACCCCACAGTGGTTGATTGGTTCATACTATAAATTAACAGATTCATTTCATCTCACGCTTCACAATTCTTGAGTATTGTTGCCTAAGATATTAAAGCATTTATATAACTTAAAAGAGTATGACCATTTAAAAAAAAACCTCACTTCGGCTCCGAAATAGAATCGGACGAAAATTAGCATGAGGCCTTTTATTTGTCTAGCCATATCATACCATGGGGTAGTCAAAGGGTACCATAGATCAAGTACTAGACGTGACCACATGCCCCAAACATACTCCTACGGCAACTAAGGATACGCTTGGTGACTTTCGAAACTTTTTCCGAATAATCAAAAATCAACCCAAAATGCCGGTTTTTGTGGACTATAACCCATTAAAAAACCTCGTTTCGGCTCCGAAATAGCATCGGACGAAATTTAGCAAAAGGTATCCTATACACGTATAATGAAGAATGGAACAATAAAATTGACAAAAATTAGCCTAGGCAAAGCCCAAACCATCGATTTTGCCTATTACTTACATGCTCGAATCGAGCGATAAACACACCGTAAATCTATCAAGACGAACCAATGGCTATGTCATATGCCTAATTTTACTCCATATACCCTAGGAGCATGCTTTGTCACTTTCAGAACTTTTTCCGAAAAATTAAAAATCAACCCAAAAAGCCGATTTTTGTGGACTATAACCCACGAAAAAACCACGTTTTGGCTCCAAAATAGAATCAGACGAAATTTGACAGAAGGTATACTATACACATATAATGAAGAATAAAACAATATAATTGACAAAAATTAGCCTAGGCAAACCCCTAACCATCGGTTTTGCCTATTATTCACATGCTCGAATCGAGCAATAAACACACCGGTAATCTATCAAGACGAAGCAATATGGCATTGCCGTATGTTCCAATATACCCTAGGAGCATGCTTGGTCATATTCGGAGCTTTTCCTATAAATCAAAAATCGACACAAAAAAAACGGTTTTTGTGGACTATAACCCACGAAAATACCTCGTTACGGCCCCGAAATAGAAACTGACGAAAATTGGCCAGCAGGCATCCTAAACACATATAATGTAAAATGGAACAATAAAATTAACAAAAATTAGTCTAAGCAAAGCCCAAACCATCGATTTTGCCTATTTTTTACATGCATGAATCGAGCGATAAACACATCATAAATCTATCAAGACGAACAAATGGCATTGTCATATGCTCCAATTATGCTCCATTGCTCCAATATACCAAAGGAGCATTATATGCTTGGTCACTTTCAGAACTTTTTCCGGAAAATCAAAAATCGATCCAAAAAACCGATTTTCGTGGACTATAACCCACGAAAAAACCTCGTTTCGGCTCCAAAATAGAATCGAACGAAATTTGGCAGAAGGTATTCTATACACATATAAAGAAGAATAGAACAATAAAATTGACAAAAATTAGCCTAGGTAAAGCCCAAACCATCGGTTTTGCCTATTATTCACATTCTCAAATCGAGCGTTAAACACCGTAAATCTATCAAGACGAAGCAATGGCATTGCCATATGCTCCAATATACCTTAGGAGCATGCTTGGTCACTTTCAGAACTTTTTCCGGACAATCAAAAATCGACCCAAAAAGCCAATTTTCATGGACTATAACCCACGAAAAAACCTCGTTTCGCCTCCAAAATAGAATCGGACGAAATTTGGCAGAAGGTATTCTATACACATAGAATGAAGAATAGAACAATAAAATTGACAAAACTAGCCTAGGCAAAGCCCAAACCATCAGTTTTGCCTATTATTCACATGCTCGAATCGAGCGATAAACACACCGTAAATCTATCAAGACGAAACAATGGCATTGTCATATGCTCCAATATAACCTAGGAGCATGCTTGGTAACTTTCGGAGCTCCATAAAATAAAAAATCGACCCAAAAAATCTATTTTTGTGAACTATAACACACGAAAAAACCTTGTTTCGGCCCCGAAATATAATCGGACGAAAATTGGGATGAGGTATCCTAGACACATATATTGTATAATGGAACAATAAAATTAACCAAAATTAGTCAAGGCAAAGCCCAAACCATCGATTTTGCCTATTATTCACATGCTCGAATCGAGCGATAAACACACTGTAAATCTATCAAGACGAAGAAACGGCAATGTCATATGCCCAATTTTACTCCAATATACCCTAGGAGCATGCTTGGTCACATTCAGAACTTTTCCCGAAAAATCAAAAATCAACCCAAAAAGCCGATTTTCGTGGACTATAACCCACGAAAAAACCTCGTTTCGGCTCCAAACTAGAATCGGACGAAATTTGACAGAAGGTATCCTATACACATATAATGAAGAATAGAACAATAAAATTGAACAAAATTAGCCTAGGCAAACCCCTAACCATCGGTTTTGCCTACTATTCACATGCTCGAATCGAGCAATAAACACACCGTAAATCTATCAAGACGAAGCAATGGCATTGCCATATGCTCCAATATACCCTAGGAGCATGCTTGGTCATATTCGGAGCTTTTCCGGAAAATCAAAAATCGACACAAAAAATCGGTTTTCGTGGACAATAACCCACGACAAGACCTCGTTACGGCCCCGAAATAGAAACAGACGAAAATTGGCCAGGAGGCATCCTAAACACATATAATGTAAAATGGAACAATAAAATTGACAAAAATTAGTCTAAGCAAAGCCCAAACCATCGATTTTGCCTATTTTTTACATGCTTCAATCGAGCGATAAACACATCGTAAATCTATCAAGACGAACAAACGGCATTGTCATATGCTCCAATTATGCTCCAATATACCAGATGAGCATCATATGTTTGGTCACTTTCATAACTTTTTTACGGAAAATCAAAATTCGATCCAAAAAACCGATTTTCGTGGGCTATAACCCACGAAAAAACCTCGATCTGCTCCAAAATACAATCGCACGAAATTAGGCACAAGGTATTCTATACACATATAAATAAGAATAGAACAAAAAAATTGACAAAAATTATAAGCATAGGCAAAGCCCAAACCATCGGTTTTACCTATTATTCACATGCTCGAATCCAGCGATAAACACACCGTAAATCTATCAAGACGAAGCAATGGCATTGTCATATGCTCCAACTATGCTCCAATATACCTTAGGAGCATGCTTGGTCACTTTCAGAACTTTTTCCGCAAAATCAAAAGTCGACCCAATAAACCAATTTTCATGGATTATAACCCAAAAAAAAACCTCGTTCCGGCTCCAAAATTGAATCGGACGAAATTTTACAGAAGGTATTCTATACACGTATAATGAAGAATAGGACAATAAAATTGAAAAAAACTAGCCTAGGCAAAGCCCAAACCATCGGTTTTGCCTATTGTTTACATGCTCGAATCGAGCGATAAACACACCGTAAATCTATCAAGACGAAGCAATGGCATTGCCATATGCTCCAATATAACCTAGGCGCATGCTTGGTCACTTTCGGAGCCTTTTCCGGAAAATAAAAAATCGACTCAAAAAATCTATTTTTGTGAACTATAACACATGAAAAAACCTTGTTTGAGCCCCGAAATAGAATCGGACGAAAATTGACAGGAGGCATCCTAGACACATATAATGTAAAATGGAACAATAAAATTGACAAAAATTAGCCTAGGCAAAGCCCAAACCATCGATTTTGCCTATTTTTTACATGCTCTGATCAAGCGATAAACACACCGTAAATCTATCAAGACGAAGCAATGGCATTGCCATATGCTCCAACTATGCTCCAATATACCTTAGAAGCATGCTCGGTCACTTTAAGAACTTTTTTCGGAAAATCAATAATCGACCCAAAAAGTCGATTTTCGTGGACTATAACCCACGAAAAAACCGCGTTTCGTCCCCGAAATAGAATCGGACGAAAATTGGCATGAGGCATCCTAGACAGATATAATGTAAAATGGAACAATAAAATTGACAAAAACTAGCCTAGGCAAAGCCCAAACCATCGATTTTGCCTATTTTTTTACATGCTCGAATAAAGCGATAAACACATTGTAAATCTATCAAGACGAAGCAATTGCATTGTCATATGCTCCAATATACCTTAGAAGCATGCTTCGTCACTTTCAGAACTTTTTCCGAAAAATCAAAAATCGACCCAAAAAGCCTAATTTCATGGACTATAACCCACGAAAAAACCTCGTTTCGGCTCCAAAATAGAATCGGACGAAATTTGAAAGTAGGTACCATATACACATATAATGAAGAATAGAACAATAAAATTGACAAAAATTAGCCTAGGCAAATCCTAAACCATCGGTTTTGCCTATTAATTATTCACATGCACGAATCAAGCGATAAACATACCATAATGTAATTCTATCAAGACGAAGCAATGGCATTTCCATATGCTCAAATATACCCTAGTAGCATGCTTGGTCACTTTCGTAAATTTTTCCGGAAAATCAAAAATCGACTCAAACAATCGATTTTTGTGGACTATAACTCCAAAAAAACCTCGCTTCGGCCTCGAAATAGAAACAGACGAAAATTGGCAGAAGGCATCCTAGACAGATATAATGTAAAATGGAACAAAAAGTTGACATAAATTGGCGTAGGTAAAGCCCAAACCATCGATTTTGCCTATTTTTTACATGCTCGAATCGAGGGAAAACAAACCGTAAATCTATCAAGACGAAGCAATGGCATTGTCATATGTGCCAACTATGCTCCAATATACCCTAGGAGCATGCTTGGTCACTTTCGAAAATTTTTCCGGAAAATGAAGAATCGACCCAAAAAACCGATTTTCGTGGACTATAACCCACGAAAATACCTCGTTTCGGCTCCAAAATAGAATCGGACGAAATTTGGAAGAAGTATCCAAGACACATATAATGAAGATTAGAACAATCAAATTGACAAAAATTGGCCTAGGCAAAGCCCAAACCATCGGTTTTGCCTATTAATTATTCGCATGCTCGAATCGAACGATAAACACACCATAATGTAAATCTATCAAAACGAATCAATGGCATTGCCATATGCTCCAATATACCCTAGTAACATGCTTGGTTACTTTCGGAACTTTTTCCGTAAAATCAAAAATCGACTCAAAAAATCGGTTTTTATGGACTATAACCCCAAAAAAACCTCGCTTCGGCCCCGAAATAGAATCAGACGAAAATTGGCATGAGGCATCCTAGACAGATATAATGTAAAATGGAACAAAAAAATTGACATAAATTGGCATAGGTAAATCCCAAACCATCGACTTTGCCTATTTTTTACAAGCTCGAATCGAGGGAA
Organism: Corrigiola litoralis; assembly: GCA_901111285.1. Taxonomy (NCBI): domain Eukaryota; kingdom Viridiplantae; phylum Streptophyta; class Magnoliopsida; order Caryophyllales; family Caryophyllaceae; genus Corrigiola; species Corrigiola litoralis. Next base: position 15,135 of record CAAKMY010070000.1, read on the forward strand.
AACAAACCGTAAATCTATCAAGACGAAGCAATGGCATTGTCATATGCTCCAATATACCCTAGGAGCATGCTTGGTCACTTTCAGAACTTTTTCTGGAAAATCAAAAATCGACCCAAAAAGCCGATTTTCGTGGACTATAAACCCGCGAAAAAATCTCGTTTCGGCTCCAAAATAGGATCGGACGAAATTTGGCATATCGTATTCTATACGCATATAATGAAGATTAGAATAATAAAATTGACAAAAATTAGCCTAGACAAAGCCTAAACCATCGGTTTTGCCTATTATTCACATGCTCGAATCGAGCGATAAACACACTTTAATCTATCAAGACGAAGCAATGGCATTGCCATATGCTCCAATATACCCTAGGAGCATGCTTGGTCACTTTCGGAGCTTATTCCGGAAAATCAAAAATCGACACAAAAAATCGGTTTTTGTGAATTATAACCCATGAAAAAACCGCGTTTCGGCCCCGAAATAGAAACGGACGAAAATTGGAATGAGGCATCCTAGACACATATAATGGAAAATAGAACAATAAAATTGACAAAAATTATAAGCGTAGGCAAAGCCCAAACCATCGGTTTTGCCTATTATTCAAATGTTCGAATTGAGCGATAAACATACCGTAAATCTATCAAGACAAAGAAATGGCATTGTCATATGCTCCAATTATGCTCCAATATACCCTATGAGCATGTTTGGTCACTTTAGGAACTTTTTCTGAAAAATCAAAAATCGACCCAAAAAGCAGATTTTTGTGGACTATGGTGTAATAATTTTAATTCAATGTGGTATCATTTCAAAAATTTGCATTTAAAACCTCTTATGTAATACTTTTCGGCCTGAATATTTACCATACACTTAGGAATATGTGTTCTTATGTGTCTTTTGTTATTATGTTTAATTTGTTCCTTTTTATCTTGAAAAATATGTACGTAGTACTCCCTTAGTCCTCTTGATTCTTATCATTTGCTTTTTACACAAATACCAAGAAATGGGGAGAGAAATACCAAAAAGGAGTGGAAAACACCAAAAAGGTACCTTTATGTGAGGGTAAAGGTCGTAAACACTTTGTCCACTTGTGCACATGGGTTGGTTATGTCTAAAAAGTAGGGATAGTAGAGTCATTTAACAATTGTAAGACATGTCAATAAAAGAAATGATATGAATCTAAAGGGACACCCTAAAATGACAAAATGATAGGAATCAAGAGGAACGGAAGGAGTACCTTATAAAGTTTTACAAAGTTATGATTATATATAAAAGGTATATAAAAACATAGAAACATAAAAACTTATAGGAATAAAAATTAAAAGATACTCCGTATAACACAAAATGAGGGCACATAATGTGTTATAGAATGCACCTAATAATTTGCACTTCTTACCTATCTATTACGTTTTCATTAATATCTCGTTTTATTAGTGCCTGACCTGAAATACTACCTCTGTCCCCTGTCATTTCTCCCCATTTCAATTTTGCACAAAGTTTAAGAAAAGGCATATGGATGCTAGGAAGAGCACTTATAAGGGCATAAATGTACATTAGTTGGTAATGGTGGGAGTTTTATCTTTGTAATACCCCACTAACAAGGGTAATTATGTAACATCACCCCAAAATACTTACCATTTAACGAAATGGGGGGAAATGAATGGGACACCCTTAACCGGAATATGGGGGAAAATGACCGGAACTGAGGGAATATTACACTTTTCAAAAATTTGAGTGTCAGCTCACATATCTTACAAAACTTATGGAGGTTTGAATCCTCCCACTCTAAAGACTAAAGCATTGTCAATGATTTACCTAGGTTTGAATCTTCCCTTTTCCTTTAATTGTTTTATTACCCTTTCTTATTTCATTGGACCAAAAAACATTTTAAAAGTATGTAACGCTAACGTAATGGTTTAAAGTTCAAAATACTTTGAAATAGGGATTGTCCCAGATTTAATTTATCATATATATCATCTCTTGTTCTCCTACCGAATTAATTGCTTTAATGTTCTAAATAAAGGAACATAATATATAGCATAAATTTAATGAATATATAGACTTTCACCACCTCTTCAAATGCTCTTTCTCGAATAAAAATAAAAAATAAGGCTATTACCATTTAAGAACAAATATAGTGCTCAACTTCAACTATATACATACTAAAAATTAAATACTTTGACAATTATTCACATACATATAAACATAAAACTTGAAAATAAATGTATGTCATTTTTGAAAAAGTATGTTATGATATAATATCAATATGTGATTTTATTTTAAAAAATCTACTAATTTAATGTAAAATAAACTTGAAAAACCTCGATATGAGTATTTAGAATGTATCACCAATGTGAAAAAGACCATAAAAAATGGGTCGAATATAGAGGTCGTGTACTCCGAACCTCCAATCCATAGACATCCCTAAACTAAGAAGCAACCTAGCAAAAGATTCAAAAAGGGCCCAACCGGGTTCGAACCGGTGACCTCTTGATCTGCAGTCAAATGCTCTACCACTGAGCTATAGACCCGTGTGTTAGATTACTTCAGCTTTTATCTATTGATTAAAAATGATTTGATTCCTTTACTAGCTATACGCCCCAAAATGTATCACCGAACACCAATTTTGATGTTAGTGTTTCCTTCATAATTCCTAACATATTTTTAAAGAAAATCACTATGATGGTTTTATAAATGTATATCATATCATATGTATCGTATTCCAGCCCCACATGGTGCAAGCGCCAGTGTTCCAACTACCATACTCGTTATGATCCACTCGTTATTCGTTAACTCGTTTCTAAGAATGTGTTTGCTTAGCTGCAATACTAACAGAACTTGTAAGTTATGCAAGTATGCGACATTGTTTAAAATTTGGCAATAACCGAGACCAAAAAAGCTTCTATAGAATTTTCACCAAACATAACGTGCCTTGTTTCCACAACGGGACTGGTCAAAGTCAGAAAAATCGATGACGTAGATGACTTGCATTTGATCATTCAACTACTTTTGAGTATGATCTGATACCCTCTTTCCTACTTTCTTAGACTAACCACTGCTTCAATTGAACAAACTTTGAGTATATTCTTAAGTCTTTAACATACAGCTAGCCAGAAGGATTGACAATCTGGTGATCCTCCTACAAGAGCTGATGCCTCACCTCTATAGTATCTTGTCTTTCTCGTAAGATCTTGTAAATTTTGACATGACATAATGACAGAACTCAGAAACTTAAGACAGCCAAAGACTTCCATTGAAAACCATTTTTGTGATTCAAGCTTAAACCGATGCTTGTGCAGGAAGAGATGACATCGTATGCGTTCTTACTGTTCTAGAAGGAAACTGGTTCTGCAACTGTTTGAGTGAAATCAGAGGATATTGCTGCATTTAAGCAAGAGAGCAACAATGACAATCATTCAGCACCTGTTTTCGGGTGTAAAATCAAACACTATTTAAATCTCCTTAATATTCGACATTCATCGTCCCCTTAGTAACATATAAATACAACATTACAGGCTTCATATCCAAGATCAAGGCACCCGTTTCAAGGGTAAACCATACACTATTTGGGTCTCCTTATCATTCCACATTCATCGTCAACTTAGTAACATATAGATACAACATTACAAGGTTTATATCCGAAGGATGGCATTTTCTCCGCCAAACTTTACAAAACCAGAGGTCTACCAACCATGTGTCTAGTATCTACCTACTATAATACAATGATTTTTCTTCTTCTTGCTGTAATCAAACCCTTACACACCGTATCTTATGCAAGCAGCGCTACTTATTATCTCATTCTTTCTCTAAATCATTAGATCTGTTTTGAATCGTTATATACTATGCTCTCAACAAATCTCGTTGCTACACTGGTACGGTAGTACCTAAGCAAGTAAGCATTGTTCATTTGTTCTCAGCAAAAATATCCAGAAGTGAAAGAGCCTGCAAACACAGCAAGAAGAGGAGAGCTCAAAATACTGCCTCACTGAAAGCCAAATCAAGCAACCATACGACACAAACGCTAATGTCAGCATTGTCTTAGTAAAGCATGTCTTCTATGCGAATTACCTCAGGGATGCTCAACTCAAGGCGGAACTTGGGACCATCGTAGTGATGAAGGATAGGCCTGAAGGCATCTTCGTCTAACGGCTCGCAGAGCCTCCTGGTGTGGACTCTCACCTACAAGTAATTCAAATGGTAAATATGCAAGCTCAAAAACCCAAAAGCCGAACATATAGCACAAGTATGAGCAATATCAAATTATCAATAGAAGTATTATAAACGAAGCCATGTCCTACAGTTTCTACTAATAGCAAATGACTAATCATCTTGCTTAACAGTACTATCAATTTGAAACAGATAAAATCTTCTTCTTGCGGGAAAGTTGGGGGATGGGGGGGAGGACGGTTGAAACGATGCATAAATACTCAGCAGATCCCAACCCATACCAACTTTAAACTTTGAGCAAAGCTTCTCCAAAACATAGCTATAGATTATAGTCTGACGCACCATAAGAATTTTACAACAGCCTAATAGTTCTAGTTCAGAGTTACACAAAAGAAGGTAGAAAGATCTGTGGTAGCCAACCTGAGCAGGAAAGCGAGATTCGCCGGGATTCTTTTTGTCCTCCCAGGCAGTTGGATCAATGTTTGTTCCACCAAAACTGGAAGCCTGTACATATAATATACATTAGGTTACCATTCCTAAACCCCAATCACACTTGAACTTACTAATCAAAACCACCAAACCAAAAGTCATTTTCATTGACTAATTAGCAAGTAAACAGTAACCTTCAAGGCACAACCAACCACAACAACATTTATTTATAATTTATGAAAACCCAACCCAGCATGATTACTTGAAAAGGGGACTAACCTCGTATATACCATGGAGCTGGTGGGTGGAGTAGTTGTAGAGGAAAAGTGGTAACCCTGGAGTAATCTGCCTCACTGAATCCCGGTAACGTGGCGGCAGACCTGAAAAATCAATTTAGACTGATCACATAACCCTCTCTGCCAATGGCTTTCACACTAAAGAACATATGCTACATCTAACCATTAACATCCTACATCTGCCTATACGAGAGTACGTAGCAAACTGTACAAAACAACACCATGCCCTCTATCATACAGAAGTTAAACCATGAACATTCCCAGGCAGACACAGATAAATTTTATAAAACTCCAGTAATCACTATAACAACAGAACATTCCCAGTAGGTAGAGACAGCTAAATTTCATCAAACTCCAGTAATCAAAATATCAACAGACTGAGACTAGCATCAGGATGATATACCAAAACACATACGAGTATATAAAAACAAACACACATGAATCAGCATACCATCTACTCTCAAATTTTCTAACTTCTAAGTCTGCAAATCACGTCAGCGCAGAGACAACATAGAGTACACAATCCTCAACTGGAAACCATCTACCACTATCACCACTAAGATCTTCAACATCAAACAATTTTCATCCTCCCGTGATCTAATCAATCAAATATACAACATAACACGGAAAACAAACTAGAAATCCCATACTTCACCTAATCAATAAAAATTGACTCTATTACGAAATTCAGCAATCCAATCACACAACAAAGTCATAAAACTATAATACTCATAACATAAATAAACAAGTGATTCTACACTAAGACTTCAAGAACATACTATTCATTCTCGTGATCTAGCACCACTACTAATCCAACACATATTCCTAACTAAAAATTAGGAAAATTTTATAAATGGTGCCCTGAGGTTAGGCCTAATTCACAATAGGTGCCCTCACATTTTTGTATTACCTTTTTGGTGCCCTCAGGTCACTATATAATCCACGTTTGGTGACCTCCACCTAACACCGTTAGCTTTTCCGTCAAATTATTGCCATTGTAACATGTTTATCATTTCTAAAATAAAAGACAAGTACCAATCTTCCCATCTACACCCAATCCCCACCAAAATAATCCTCCATCACCTCTTTATCAGAACATATTGTTAATTAGAAATTATTTTAAAGTAAAAAAAAAACAGATATTAACAAACGTGGATTATATAGTGACCTGAGGGCACCAAAAAGGTAATACAAAAATGTGAGGGCACCAATTGTGAATTAGGCCTAACCTCGGGGCACCATTTATGAAATTTTCCTAAAAATTATTGCACAATTGGATGTCAACCATATTCCAAACTATTCAAAAAGTATAAGTCTTTACAAAATTTGGCAATCCAAATAAAACGAGATCATTAAACCATGATCATCATCAAACCAAACATAGCATTCACATATAGAGCAACAAGCTAATAATACCACAAACAAATCAAAAAGATCAAGTTTTTTGCAAAAATAAGCAATCCAATCAAACAACATAGTCATCAAACCATGATGATCGTCAAATCAAACAAAGCATAGAGCAACTGCTCACTTATAACTATCCACATCACAAGACAATCAAAAAAATCAATTCTACAAAAAATTCATCACTCCAATCATGCAACAAAGTCATAAAACCATGATCATCATCAAACTAAACAATATTGCCAAAGACCATAGTAAAGATTCACTTGTAGCTATCAAGACCACAAACCAATTAAAAAGATCAATTCTTCATAAAAATTCAAGACTCAAATCATACAACAAAGTCATAATTAAACCATAACAAACATCAAACCAAACAAAACAAAAATTACTCCAAAACACCATAGTAAAGATCAAGAACATACCAAAAAGCTGCCTCTTGAGATTCTCCTCCATGGTATCATTATTACAAACAAATATATACCCACCAACAGTCTCATTTCTAGGCAAAGCTTCAGTTGGTGGCAAAGTCTTGAACCTCTTATCAACCCCACTTTTACCATCATCATTAACATTACTCTTCTCCTTATTATGATAATAATTACTATTCTCCTTCTTCACCTCCTTATTCTTCTTCCCATGCTTCCCTCCATTAAACCCATGCTCAATCTCCTCCCCTTTCCACAAAGACACATTCTTTTTATACCCATGATAACCATTATTATTACTATTCACACTACTGTTATAATTATTCACATTCTGGTTAATACTATTACCACCCTTTGAGTAAACTCCCTTGTTGAACCCACCATTAAGGTTCATCTGACCCGACCCATAACCCGACCCGGACTTCCACCCATCATTGGTGAACTCAGCGTTGACTGACGGGGTAATATTTGCGTTGACCAAACTGCCCTTATTGATATTATTACTATCTGCAACATTTCCACCAACCCTTATGTCAAAATTACGACGATCTTCGTTTTTCTTGGTGGCGTAATTGTTGACGCTCCATATAGAGTCGTTGAGGGAGAGATTAGCCAAGTTTGATGAGTGTACGCGGAGTTGATCACTGAACTGCCAGAAAGATTGGTTGTTGTTCTCCATGTGTGAGTTAAAGTTTGAAGATAAAAAAAAGTGTTCGACGAAATGTCTGAGTGAAAGTTTGGGGGACAAAAGTGTTGCTAACTGAACTGGTTGTGTACTTGTGTTGGGTTGTTTGAGGTGTGAGAGAGAGTTGAAGGAGGTTGGGAAAGGAGTTTATATAAAAGTGGTGGGAAATGAGGAAAGTTCAAGGAAAATGGGGGGAATAACGTGTAGTCGTGTACATTTGTCAAAGGTACTGTATTTGGTGATATTTTTTTATTTTTTTTTTCAAAAGCAAAGGAAATTGGTGATTTTAATTAGCAAAGGTAAATATGGGTATTAGTTTTTTTTTCTAAAACGTGGCACAAAATTGCAGTTAAAAAGTGAAATTCCAACTTTATAATTGGGATAAGAAAGCTCTTTTTTTAATAGAGGTGTAGTAGTTAAAGTGCCACTTAATGAATAAAAAATAGAATTAAAATGAAGTTTAAGTCATTTTCGAAATTTACTTATTTTATTATGATTAATTTAGATTGATTTTTAGTTTATTTGGGGTGTTAAGACCTTTTATTTTAGGTGAGCGAATAAGAGAGTTATGGCGGCAAAAGACGCGTTTTATCCGGGAAAAAAAATAACTACGAGTATAGTCCATGATACACTCCTACCACAAGAATTGAAAAGGAAGTTTATCTAGAAGGTGGACTGACTCAGTCTGTACTCTGTAGGTGTTGTTTTTCTAGGAGATTCGGACATTCGATGAGTTCACATTTGAGATATGAGTATTAGATATCTTTTGTATCTTTTACTTAGTTGCTAAGAAGAGCAAAGTGTCCTAAACCGTGTGAGTTGGGACATGTGTATGACTGTGACATTTTAAGGTTGTTGCCTTGTTGGTGAGATGGTATCATAGTTGGGCCTTTATAGGTTGTGTCCAAATAATGGACATATGTACGTGTGTGGATGATTTGTTTCATAATGAAGGTTTGATAAGTGTCATTAAACGTGGAGTGGGTGGAGTTTAGTGTTTAGATCAGTGGGCTTGCTATCTTAGGCTTGTGGATAGGGTTAAATTGGATGGGATGTTTTAAAGGAGGTCTACTCTCTTGGCAATATAAACTTCTTTTTAATGGAGTTGCATTGCATGTGTGTTTTGGGAGAACTTTGAAATTTAGAGAATCAAGCGTGAAGAAAAAAAAAACTGGACGCTATTTGGTAGTATTTATATTCAAACTAGCCTCTCAATATATCTATCGATTGGAAGGATCCATCAACCCTACCGATAAGAGTATCACTCAAATTAGATATCACATGATGGATGGTATCTTACCATCTATCTATACTAATACAAATATTATTAAAAGGCGTTGCAGCCACAAGAGCTTGTCACGTTGGCAATGATATGGAAGCCACATCACTACCCAATAAATAATGA
>CAAKMY010070042.1:0-14028 GCA_901111285.1 Corrigiola litoralis
GGCGAGCGCCTTCGCCTTGCGCCTCACCTTGAGGCTCCAAAGACCCTATCGCCTCGGTGCGCCTTAAGCCTCTTTAAACACTGGTCTACCTTTTCGAAAGGGTTTGAGTCTTGTTGCTACTGTCATGGTTTCTTTACCTCTTATTGTTTGCATCTGCACACGTTTTTTATAACCGTGCTTCTCCCTTCCGAATATGAGAATATCATTGTAAAAGATTTCAAAGGCGGAAGCCAGGATTCTATTCTGTTGCTCAGGGCAGCCTTTGTTCTGTCCCTCAGTGATTGCATCTTAATGAGTACAACAAAAGTAGTTGTTTGAAGGGGTAGTAGTGTACTTACTAAGTGGTTGGAGAGTATCTTTAGCATGTGATACTTCATGGCATGTCTGACCTGAATTATATATTTTTGATTGTATTACTTAAGGTTGGCTGAATGGGATACCCTAATACTCTTACTATAATGGCTTGTTTTTGATGGGCTTCTCGTGCTCTTTTCTTGCTCTCGGATTGATTCAGTGCTAGTCTTTGTATGTCTTTCTGTCAGTTTTATTTTGTCCCTGATGTGTAGTTTGATGATTGTTATGGTCCCTAAAATGGTGTATTTAAGTGATTAATCGTGTCCGGTAATTTGTAGCTGAATGTTTCAAGGACAGAACCGATGTTCAGTGTTTGCACAGGTGGCAAAAGGTCCTCAATCCGGATCTCATAAAGGGACCTTGGTCTAAAGAGGTTTATCATCTTCACCCTTTTTGCTCTACCATTGCTAATATGTATGAGGTCAAGTGCCCCTCGAGTTCATTGAGTTATTCACACTGCTTTAAATTTCAGGAGGATGAGATTATTGTTCAGTTGGTAGATAAATATGGACCAAAGAAATGGTCCACCATTGCCCAGCATCTCCCAGGCCGTATAGGGAAACAATGTCGAGAAAGGTGCAAACTCGAAGTCTTTGATTCTAGCTTTAATTTTGTTTATTGTCTTTGTGAACCTAGAATTCATGTAACCAGAATGTCAAACTGGCGGCAAATTTAATTGCAAAAGCTTCACATTTTTTCTCTGCCTTTCACCAATTAACATAGGTAATTAAAAGGGGGGTGGGGGATCTAGGTTCATTTTTCCTTGCATCTTGGCTAAAAATACATTCGAATAGCTGGAGCGTTCAATTATCTTCAACCAACTGTGCATTTTAAACTGGTTTCATTTGTCCATGTTGAACTTTTTTTTTGCTCAAATGACTTAAGTTGTTAGCTTGGTGTTCTGTATTTGCTAGAAAGAGATTTTTATTTTGATCATTTTCTGTTTAATGTTAACTGTGGAGAGCTACCATGTGTTGTGGGTCATAGATTGAAAGCAGCCACTTCCTCTCTATCATCTCTCCCTCGCGAAATATCTTGTGGTTATGATAAAACAGGTTCTATTGAGGTAGCCTATGCTTGTTTAAGTTCTATCTATGAGATTGCTAGTGTTTATCATCTGATGCTTTTGCTGATACGATGCTTATTGCAATTTTAGGTGGCACAATCATCTCAATCCTGCTATAAACAAGGAGGCATGGACACAAGAAGAAGAACTTGTTCTAATTCGTGCTCATCAGATCCATGGGAATCGATGGGCTGAGTTAACAAAATTTTTGCCTGGGAGGTATCTTCAACCCTCTATTTATAATCAAATTGTGTTACTTGAGATGATTGAAAATGATATCTATAAACTCATTCCACCTTATTTACGGAAATGGCTGTATAAGTCTGTTCACTGCTGTGTTCTTCTTGCATATTCATAATGCTTATATTCTGAATACTTACTCTCTTGGTGACAATCAGGACAGACAATGCTATAAAAAATCACTGGAATAGCTCTGTGAAAAAGAAACTGGACTCGTATCTTACTTCAGGCCTTCTTGCTCAGTTCCAGGGCTTGCCCGCAGTTAGCCATCAAAATCAATCGATGCCTTCAGCTTCGCTACGAGTGCAACAGAGTAGTGAAGATGGTAGTTTCTTTAGAGATGGAGCAGAGGCAGAGGAAATTTCAGAATGTAGCCAAGTTGGCTGCTCTCAAACTGCAAGTGACATGTCGAATACAGGATGCCATATTAAAGAGGATATCATGTTTTCAGAAGAATCAGATCATGGAAAAACGCAAAATACTAGTCCAACAGCCTCATGCTCTGAGCAGTACTATACATCTCTTGACGACATGACCTTTACCATTCCTGATATACCTTATGAATTCAGCTGCTCCTCCAAACATTTTGACGAGAATATTACCAAAGAGCCGGAGGATTGTGGAGCCAGCAAGGGCAATTATGGGACATATAGCTTAGCCAGTATTTCCTCCTTGGAGTTGGTGACAGACTCATCTAGTCTGCCACGGAATTATTTTCTTACTGACCCAAATCTTAACTCAACTCCTGGCCCTTCTTACCAGTCTATCGAGTACAGTGCAGCTGCTTCCATCAATAATGTAGGTACGGACACAGATGTGCCTCTACGGACTCCGAAAATTGAAAAAGGCTCTCAGGAAGTGGGTGACGGATGTCCTTCCACAAACCTTGACATTTGTGCTGGCATGATTGATATGGATAGATACAGGGAGTATATAAGCTTCCAATCGATTTACCAGTTCTCTGAAACAGGTGGAATGACAGCTTTGCAGCCATATAATCCTCTGAATGCCACTCCAGTAGAAGCTTCAAACTCCGATAATCTTCCTTCAATCCCTTCTGAGGTTTCTGCAGGAAATGGTTTGGTGACGTGCACCAATGAAATGAGTCAGGCAACTGATAATGTGGCTGTTTCTCAAGGGCAGGAGGTGGTTGATAATGCAGAAGAGGGATTTCTCCTTGAACACAACAATTCCAGTTCTCCATGTCGTGATCATATCAATGTAGGCTTAACGGAGCAAACGGGGACGGTAGATTCATCGACATTGGTCCCTGTCAACTCATTAGTTTCTGAAACATCAGACAGTCAACAGACTCGTCCTGCTACAGATAAACAATCGGATCCTACATGTAAGCAGGAGGTCGGAACTCTCTGTTACGAACCTCCTCGGTTTCCATCTTTGGACATCCCCTTCTTTAGCTGTGATCTAGCTCAGTCTGTTACTGATGCGCAGCAAGAATTTAGTCCTCTTGGCATCCGCCAGTTGATGATGTCTTCTACAAACACTGTCACTCCTTTTAAGTTGTGGGATTCACCATCTTCTGGTGATAGTCCAGAGGCGCTGTTGAAGAGCGCTGCTAAAACTTTTGCATGTACGCCATCTATCTTAAAGAAGAGGCATCGTGACCTACTGTCTCCTTTATCACCTTTTTCAGAAAGGCGGTATGACAAAAAGACAGGAAATGATATAAATCAAGGCTTTCTGTGCACGTCCAGGTTGACCAAAGAGTTTTCACGTTTAGATGTGATGTTTGACGAGACTGATCAGTGCAAGGAATTAGGATCCTCATCATACGATCAGGAGGACCATCCAAGAGTTTCAGTGGAAGATAAGGAAAATGTCTGCCCTTCTAGTGATGGGCAAAGAGAAGCGGCAAAAGATCACCTTCCAGAATCTGGAGACAGAAATTTAGAGGAAGAGACAAACAAAATGGACTCTAACAGCGAGGATAAAGAAGGGATTTCTGAAGCACATTCTAAGGAAGCAGTCTATGAAGATCACGATTCAGAGACGGTAAGCAACTTCATTATTCTGTCTACTACAGCAATATTTAGCCGAAGCACAGTTTGTTTATGAATGGTTGTTTTTATATTGAGCCTGAGAACAACCTAACAACAAGTACTCCTTGTTCAAATTTTATACTACAAGTTAACTGATGCTTTCCATATTTGATTTAACAGCCTAGAGGAGTTCTTGTTGAATGCCACTTAAATGATGTACAATTTTGTTCTCCGGTTGGCTTCAGAAGAAAAGCAGTATTGGACACAGTTGATGGGGCTGCAGAAGCTGATACCTTGAAAAACACTTCCAAACAAGTAACTGTTTCAGAGTCGGTTATTTGTAAAGCTGGACACGTTTTAAGCCCAACCTCGTTTGAACAAACAAAGCGAAATAATGACTCTACGAAAGTATATGTGCAGCCAGTCTCTACAGTTACTTCTGTGATGGTTGACAGCCTCGTCAATGAAGTTGGTGCTGAGAATTTAAATATGTGAGATCCTACTTCTGTCTTTAGTCTGTATCTCGGACTATCAGTAGCAGTCACCAGTTCACCACTGATTAATCTCCAATACCTGTTTCTCTCTTATCATGCAGTTTCGGAGGAACACCTTTTAGACGAAGTATTGAATCTCCTTCGGCATGGAAGTCACCTTGGTACTTCAGCTCTCTTGTTCCCGGCCCGAGATTTGATGCAGATTTAACGATTGAGGTATTCTTGTTTGCTAGTAATGTTGTTCTGTTTTCTTTCTGCTGCAGCAATGCTCAATCATTGTTTTGTTTTTTCCTCCAATCAGGATTTTGGGATTTTCATGAGCCCAGGAGAGAGGAGTTATGATGCGATAGGGTTGATGAAGCAGATTAATGAGCAGGGTGCGGATGCATTTGCAGATGCTCGGGAAGTTTTAGGAAGTGAAACTCCTGAAAGTATATTAAGGCAAAGATGCTATAGAAACCAGAACCCTGAGGGACAGAGCAATAACCTTGCTAACAGTCCGCAAGAAGGCCGTCACCGTTTGGCATCAAATGTCGCGGTTTGTCTCCTTGCCCTTTGTCCATGTTATGCAAACTATTTTTCATCACCTTTCTAGTGACATACTAGAAATAATAATAGGTGAAGGAATAATCTGGTCTTCATGGATGATGTTTGGACTGGTTTAGCACAAGATATACAACTAACTTGACTTTGGTGGACTGGTTCAGCACAACATATAAATCTAACTTAACTTTGATGATATCAGTGAGATTAACATGTTTTGCACATCTTAAACGGTTGAAAAAATCTATTGACCTGACAGACTTTGGATGTATTATTCTGAAATGACAGACCTGTAAACAAATCCTTTTGAAATTTGAAATATTCTTCTGAAAGAACATAAACCATGTTTGATGTAATATTACAAGTGAATTGTACGTGAAACTGCAACTGTACTTGAAGGTACAAACTGCCCTTTGAAAGTGTTGGCTAGCTTAGTTTAACATGGTATTCACATATTCTAATACTTGTGGTGCTACAAAAACTAACTTATCTTTCATGCTTTCCCTATGACAATTTGGACATCCAGACGGAGCGGCGTATTCTTGATTTCAGTGAATGTGGCACACCAGCAAAGTCAATGGAAAAGGAGAAAGGTGTCAGTGATGCAAGATTATCTAGCCCGCCCTGTTGTTTGCTCAAAAGTTACAGATAGCATAGTCATTGGGATAGATCTGTATAAGCAGAGCTAAGTACATATATTTGTTTCTATAAAGGACAGTAATTCATTGTGATTTTGGATGATGTAATTATCTGATTTATGAAGCGTGAAAGTCTATGATTGCCTTCATCTCACACACCATTCATGCATACATATACCGAGAAACACAACTAAAGTGATTGCCTGAGGGAGATGATGTTGAGGCATAGCCTTAACAGACATAAAAGTGGGTAAACAAAAAGTAAACAGGAGAAACTGAACAAGGGTACAATGGCCTCACCTCTAAGGTGCATAGATTGTATCATCTGGGTGCAAATCCATGAACCCAGACCAGGCAGACAGATTCTGAGAGTTGCCTATCATTTTCAAAAGTTAAAATACTTTAGCCCAGATCGTTGGGAGCCAATTGAGTAATACACTTATCTAAGTTTGTAACCGATCATGAAGCACCTGGCTTAGGATATACGTAGTACTCCGTATCTCCCAAGCTTTCTCGAGACAGGCTTCTATCAACAACGACGAAGAGCCATAAAACTACTCAGAAGACCTATTCCAAAGGCTGCCTGATGATTCTTTCAAGGCTTCAAAGTCGTAGAACCCGTGATGTGCAGTTCCATATCTAAACCAAAGTCTACAACAAGATAACTCCAAAGGAAAGACAAGTGGAAAAAAGAGGGGAAGAATGAAAACAAGGCAGATACTTCTAAATAGTAACCATGATCGTATATCTTTGTGCAGTATCACTCTCAGAAAAAATATGTACGAAGAATTTTACACGCACAGAGATTGCGTTACTCAGAAGATTATTATTATGAATGAAATTTAGAAGTCAATAAAAGGAAGGGGATTGAAGGCCGGGGAAGACAGGCGAAGGCTAGAGAAACCAAAAACAGAGATTCTAGCAGAAAATCCATAATATCTTTCAAGATTTGGAAGATAAACTGCAGCTGTTTTGTGATACAACAGGATCCATCCTTCACTTTATACATACACTAACTACACAGTTGAGCCAGCAACTTCTTATGAAACGCGCGTAACAGCTGCATGTATAGCGTCTGCAAGATGAGGGATAGTCTTCAAGCTTAGTCCAGGCATGCTAATTCTCCTGTAGAAGAAAAGGGAAAATAACATTGAAGCAGAAAGGTCTCAAAATGAATACATGTGAAATGATTTCACCGGAAAGCTCGACTGTGCAGAAGTTCTAACTTATGAGAACAAAGAGTATAGCAAAGCACGTGGACAGTTTCACCATAAAAGAGGAAGGCATTCATGCAGTTTTCACCAGAAAGATCAACATTCTAACTTATGAGGATGCCCGTAGTGCCACTAACATTTTTTATCTAAATTGAAGAGTGAACAGGTCACCAAGTTTTCACAAGATCTCAATTTCACAAAAGATGAAGTTACGTACATCAATCATCCACCAGCCTGTATTTGAAGGCAAGAAAAAATAATAGCACTGAAATATTACCAACGTAGAGAAGGATTTACAACTTACCCATCAGATGTCATATAGATATGGTATTCCTTTGTCATAAAAGCAACTTGCTCCTTGCTTAATCCGGTAAAAGTGAACATTCCAATTTGCTTGATTATGTGACTCCAGTCACCAGGCGTACCTGTCCAGACAGGGGCAAAGAAGATCAGACAATTCACATACAACTAGCTTGGTTGGGTAAACAAATAGGAGGTTTCGTAAGTTCTGATTCACTAGTAAATTCTTTTATAAAGTGCCTAGAGACACAGCCGAAAATATACGAAATGCTGGTTGTACAGCTTGCTACGCCAGTGATCTCTGAAAATCAAGCTTAAGACCTCCCGATTCAGCACATCAACCAGACGCAGATGGTTTAATTTTGACCAGAAATGCACTGCTCTGAATGAGTCAGAACAAAAACTGCCAAAGCAAGAAACAAGGCGGCTTGGGATGCCGCATTGGGATATCAGAATCTTGATGCTCTACAAAAATTCTGAGGGGTCTTTTCTAAAATGAAGTTTAGTGGGTTGAATGGGTTCATGGGCATCACAGAAACAGTAGGACTATTTTCATGTTGCCTGCTTCCTGGTGGTCAGAGCTGTTTCCGCAATCAGACATTATGTTGCTGAGCTACTAACTAGTTAATATAGAGAGTTTCTTATAGCCACCATTTACAAAGCTGTGATAGAACTCAACAAGACTAAAAAGTTCATTAACAATATTAAGGGGAAGTCTGTTGAGCAGAGCAGCAGACTATGACTAAAGCACCTATAAAAGATGTCTGTAAACCAAGAGACTGATGCAAGCCTGCTTCTTTGAGTTTTACTTGTTACAGAGGTTATCAATTGTAATCACTGAAGAGGGGGGGGGGGGGGGGGAGGTTAAGGGTCATAGGGTATCAGAGACTATGAGTTAAATCTGCGGGCAGAGAGGTATGCTTTCTTCCCAATCTAGTTCGTAAAATGTTTGTGCTACGAGTTGTCTTATGATTGCACTAAAAGACGGTAGCCTTGGTAGGGAAAGAGATCCTTCCACTGAATAGTAAGTTACTTTCTGTCACCCCACACCAAAAAAAAAAAAAAAATAAATAAAATAACGATCATTGGTAATTTTCTTTATCAGATGGTTACAGGAAACGACAATTTAATTGAGACTACTAACTTTCCTGAGAAGATAGTATTAAGTATATACCTCTGTAAACAAAATATATAATCTTGCAACCAATTCCCCCTTCATCTAATTTGAATATTTTAACACAAAGTTTCATTGGGGAAATTACCTCTGGCACGCAAAGCTTCGAACAGTTTATGCCTCATGCTGATTATACGGTCAGCCATTGCCTTCAACTCGATCGTCCATTCATTGAACATATTCCTTTAAGGTTACAGAAAAGCAAACTAATCAAATAGGTAAATATTTTCTATCTGATGCGAGAAATCAATAACAAGAATGTGATTTTGCGAGTCCAATCCAGCATGTTACTCTATCGGTCAAATATCTTTGGACATTTAATTGCAAAGACAAGCATCTGAATAGGTTAGAACAATCATTACCTGTCACGCAGAACTGTAGCCACAATGGATGCACCATGAATGGGAGGATTTGAGAACATTGGCCGAATCACTAGCTTGAGCTGACTCTCCACCCTACTTGCTACATCAGCTGCTTTACATACCTATCAAAGTAAAATTAAGACAGAAGGTTGTCAAGCATCCCAGCCCGCGGGTCTTGGAAAGGCTAAAGAAAAAGCCCAAATGTCTGTTCACGTCCTTACAATGCTCAAAGCACCAACTCGCTCGCCATAAAGACCCATGTTTTTGGCATAACTCTGAGCCACAAGACATTCACCACCATCAGCCACAAACTTTCTGACCGGCTGTGCATCTGCATCTAAGCTTCCACTTGCAAATCCCTATAAAAAGAAATGAAAAAAAAAAAAAATCAGTAAAGGCCATCAAGACTACCTCCAACACTTTTACATCACTGTAAACTTGAAACACTATGATCGCTGTACCTGATAAGCACTATCAAAGAAAGGTAGCAACCCTCTTGATCTCAACAATTGCCTGATTTTCTCCCACTGTTCAAGTGTGGGGTCAACGCCAGTAAGGTTATGAGCACATGCATGAAGCAACACAATTGCCCCTGATGGAGCTGAACCAAGATCTTCTAAAAGGCCTGGAGGCAAAACACATGCACGTACAATAACACACATGAGATATCCATCCATGCTTATATTTGAAAATGATGCAAGAGCATAAAGGTGACAGAGATACAACATCTTACTGTTTTAAATCGAAGCTGGTTACCTACCTTGAAAGTTTAATCCACGTGTAGCTGGGTCATAATAACGGTAAGTCTGGACAGCTAAACCTGATAGTGAGAATATCTTTGGGTGATTTCCCCAAGTTGGTTGGGGAATGTATATCGTCTTCTGAATACGAGTAAATAAACTAATTACTTTATATTAATAAAAGATTTTAAGAAACAACGAGCAACATTTTTAAGTTAAAGGAAACACAAAGTGAGATAAATACCTTATGGTGGTGTCTTGCCAAAAATTCACCTCCTACTCTCAATGAACCAGTTCCAGACAAGCACTGAACAGTAGCAACTCTATTCTCTCTAATAGCGGGACTATTGACATGTAAGTAGACAAAGCAATGCAAAAATGGTTAGGATCAACAATGACCTTGGACACCACAAGCAGTAAGCAATATAAAAGAACATCACAATAGCATACCAATCTCTAAAGCTTTAAGAACCTCATTACTTGTTTCTCTACTATTTTTTTCTGTATCAGTTATAAATTACTTATAATACAGTTGCCTTAAAAATTACTTGGAAGTGCTGTCAAAATCATTTTTATCCTTTCTGTAGAGGGTAGATGCCAAAAGTCAGAGAGACTATTAAAGGAATGATAACTTATTAACTTTACATGCTAATTATGTACTCCATGTTTATTTGATTGTATCTGTTTATAAGGTTCACATTGATAGTACCTAACCATTTGGAGAATACATCTATAGATTGTAATACATGCATACATTGTTCCCTTACAGACTTTATGTTTTTTGTTCATGGTCGAACTCAACACAACCATTTGGGACTAATATGTGAACACGATCTAACTGAGCTCTAAAAATGGAGCGCTATTCACACAATTTAGAAACAAATCATGAGTTCATGATAATGGCTTCAATAACTTTCAAAAGTTCTACTATTAGACTAATTTTAGAGTTTATATGCATCATAATGTCATGTTTTGCTTTTTAATTCATATCTCTGGACACCGTTATGGGCATACTTAGAGCTATCCAGCTGTTAATGAGTTATAGTAGAAATTACCTGTCAACACCAAACATCAAATTAGCACTGAGTTTATTGAATTCTGCAAGCCCAGTAATAGGAAGGTACTCCTTAACTCGTGATCTGTATCAAGTTAATCAAAAATTGAACTTCACAGTTTATCACCAAATGAAGTTCCAAATTTTTTTTAACATATCCCAATTGACTTGCCTATCATTAATAAGTTGCTGCTCTGCTCGTCTCACCACATTCAAAACAAGAGGTTTACCTTCCTGATAAACAACGACAACAATAACATGTAAGGAAGACCCAAAGGACATTAATATAAAGCTGGAAACCAAAGTTGCATCAAGTACTTGACAAGTTGACAGACAGCTATTGAAGGAGCCTAGGAGGTAAAATACACAAACTCCTAAATAATCAATATGGCCATATATGGAAGGAGCATAATTTGAGTGCGAAAATGTTATGCTGCTTGATTTCCAGAACCTATTATAGGAGACTGCAACCAGGTCATGTGCTTGCTTCAATAGAAATTCATATTTGCTTTAAAAAGCACAAGAGAAATTTAAACCTCCCATCCTACAGCTCACAGTTCTGTCATTAGTTGCATCCTTGCACACGTTATGAAGTCAGCTACTGCTTACGTGCTTTAACGACATGTATAGTTGCTAAGAGGCAATGGATGAACTCAGAACCAGTTCTCATCATCTCATGCCCTCACCAAACAACTAAAATAGAGATGGTACCTGCATTTTCACATCTAAAAACAGAAACGTAAATGAATGAGACAGGCAAGCTTACCTCTGTTCGATAAGCACCGACACCCAGGTTCAACTTTACAGGACTTGGATCTTTGTTGTATGCAACAGTTACCTGTTAATGAGGATATTAAAACCCAATACAAGTAACTAGCAAGCAACCCAACAGAGCACATCAACCTAGGGCGAACATCCATGTAAAGGCAATACTGAAATATGGTTTAAGGGAAAACAAAAAAAAAAAAAAAGAAAGCATCCAGAACAACACTAGCTGACTTAAAGATGGAACAGCCGAACAGATATCCCTATATGCTGGATATCCTGCATTGGAGTTTATAGGTGTCACAATATGAGAATCTACACCTTGACATGTCAAACATGAGGTAATTCTAGACACTTCGAATTTTATCTGCATCACTTATTTCATCTACTACTCTTCAGTAACTGCCTGTTGATGCTGAAATCCTCGACGGAGAAACCAGAAGACTACTACTATATATCAAATAAAACATCTTCAATACAACTGACATATTAAGTCAGCTCAAATGCCACAAACTATAACCATTTCTCAATAGGAATAGATATGCATCATGACATAGTGGCATGGATGATCTGACGAATCCAACAATCCAATTCTTGGACAGCAATAACCGCAACTCGAAACACAAAAGATCTAGCTAGCAACAGCTCAAATTTCCAATTTTAAAGCTCAAAAATGCTAAGCAATCAATTCCTACACATCTAATAACAGAAACTAAGCAAACTCTAATTAATTAATACCAAGTTTCATACTCAATTCCTCAGTCAAGCAGCTCAAACTTCACAAAAACCACATCCCAATGCCAAAAACTTCTCTACTTTCCACACATCAAACAAAACCATGTAAACATCAATCAAAAGCATCATAATTGAAACTTTTTAAGCATCCATGCATAAACACTAAACAAGCATAACCAAAGCAACATAAATGATCCCACAATGGCACAAATAATAAACACATATTAAAATCCTTCAACCCCCACAAAAGATCACATCTTCATGCAAATTCAACATTGACCCATCATAAATCAACCAAAACAGAGCAAGAATTCACCCCAAGAATAGGATCTTCAGGAGCTTTAACAACATGAGCAAACACAGAATTCCCATCAAAGCCAGAAGTATTTGACTGATACACCCCTTCACTTTCACATGACTCCATTGTTGACACCTCTAAGTGTCTTGCTAGAGTGCTCAACCTTCGTCCAGCAACCTCTGAGCAATCACTTGTTGAATCATATTTACGGTCCATTATTATAGCAAACTTTCTGTAATGAGTTATGTATCTTTGGTTTGTGTGAATTATATGAAAAAACTTTGGTTAAGATGAATATATGTAGTATTTGTTTATGTTAGGTGATCATGATCATGTGCGTATAATAAGTTTAGAAGAAATGGAATTTGTTACGTGCAAGCTGACGAAGTGAAGATCTGTTAAGGGGACCCACATTCAATAAACTGTGCCACGTGACATTTGGCACGTTTTACAAGGTGATAGATTAAAATAGAAAGGCGTTATCCGATTGTTCTTTTTCTGCTAATATGGGCAATAATCTTCTCCAGAGTCAGGATTCGAACCCTGTCCATTAACTTAGAAAATTAAGGTATTTACCACATACATTAATTAGTTTTGGTGCGTTATCCAATTGTCTGTAACTCAAATTCTTGTAATAATTTTAGAGATAGTAAATGGATTATATATACTGTATCCTACTCCGTATTTGTGTAGTGGCAAAAGTGTAACATTTGTGTTTTCAATACATCAATTAGAGCAAATAATGTTAGGAAAATTTCTCCTATGAGCCATTTTACTTGCTATTTAGCTAAGGGGAATGAGTATACGTTCCTTAAACTTGGTTTTAGAGTAAAGCAACAGATAGATTGCTCCGGAAAGAGGGTAGTCCAAACTTAGTTTGCACTAAATATGGCAAGCAAAGCATTAGCTATACGAAAATTTATTGAACTAGTACACTTAAGCTTTAATTGGATCGAAGATTCCCCATCCGGTTATAAAGTGAAAAGAAGCTAAGGAGCAATCCGGATATAGAAAGAAAGGAGCATTGGGATGTCGGGCCATACTGTGAAAAGGCTGGATACAAGTTGAGATCACTAAAGCACAAGATACTGATTGCTTTGAGTTTGAGTTGTTTGTTATGACGACGACAAGTTGTAGCAGAAGATACTGAATACTGATCATGTATCTATAAGTTTCTCTCGTATTACTGAAGCCAAATGTTAGGTGTCTATCATATTCATTGCTCAAAATAACTTGTAATTAGTGAGTACATAACGTATTAATTAATATTAGAGGATAACTATTATACCAAAAAAAAAAAAATATTAGAGGATGACTACCGGAATAGCTTACTTTATTTATAAACTGATTTTGAATAATGCAACTTATGAAGCCTTGACAATGCATGCCATCGGGTGTCTATCATTCTGAATTTGGTACATACAATGACATTATTTTATAGTGGGTACATAGAGTAATTTGCAAAGACTTAAGATTGATCATCAGGACCACATGCACCATGCAAGATCACTGCAGATCCTTAGGCCCTGCAGAGGCGAGCATCCATATCTTTAGCACAACTGAGCAGAAAGTCAACGTATATATTTGCTTCCGGAGCATCCTCCTTGACCTTTTCATATTCAACGCTCCACTTCACAATACAACCCTCACCTTTTGGAATTGCTTGCATCTTGGACTTTATGCTCTTCTCGTAGTACTGCAAGAGGTGCCCATCATCATAGTTGTAGCTCACTGACATGTTGCACTCATCTTTCTCAACGACTTCCGTCTTGACAAATTCTTGACGGTCACCTGTACATGGATATTACTTATAGAATACGTTTGATTGGATGTAATTAACTTTGTAATGTAATGGGAGTTTTCTAATTTAAGAAGAATTGAAAATGGAGGGGAGGGTGGAGCCTAATATGAAAGGGATGGGTTTGATTACCTCCATTCATGTAATGGTGATTACATAGGTTTTGGTATTCATTGACCATTACATAAGTTTGTACTATAAAAACTCTTAGCTTGTAATGGGGATTGAAACTCCACCCTCTCTCTCCTAATTC
>CAAKMY010070063.1:0-37533 GCA_901111285.1 Corrigiola litoralis
GCACTTGGCCGCTCAAACCGGAGGTTTGCCGTAAAAAAGAGAATGAGGGGGAGCGAAATCGTGTTGTCGGCGACGCATAAGGCGGGGGTAGGGCTGGCGCTGGCTGTCGCGAGGGTGGGGGTGGTGGTGGAGGCTATCACGCAGGTGTTGTGGGGCGAGGGGCTGCTGTGGGGTTGAGGGAGTGGCAGGAGAGAGAAAAAACTATTGGGGATGGGGGGGTTGCTGCCGAAGGCGGCGTAGGGGAGAGAGAGGCGGCGCGGGGGAGGAAGTAGCGGCGCGGGGTGGCTGCCGGATGGTTGAGGTGGCAGAGGGTGGGGGAGGTGTTGGAGGGAGGTTGATGAAGTGGGTGGAAATGGTGTGTTTTGGTTTTGGGCCTTTGTTATGGGTTGGTCTGTAACTTATAAAAAGACGGTCCTACAAGGGTGTTGCTGCTGACAGAAATATGAATCCTCCCTTTTGGTGTTCCCCGCCCGTCGTGTTTCCCGGTATCGTTTGTTTTCGTTTTGTTTTTCTTTTGATAAAAGTTCTTTTTTTGTAAAAAAGATGAGGGGGAACCCCTTATCGAACAAAAGCAAGAATAAATATAAATCAATAAATGACCCTCCTAGGCCAACCTACCCCATTACATCTACAACTTATTTGTTTAGAGGCAGTTGGGGTTGGGAATAGTTTAACTCCCAATTATACAAATCTCCTTGTTTATTTTGCTGGGATTGGGAATTGAGAAGGGATTGGGAATCTTAGACCAGGGGGGTGTTAGTATTTGGTGTTGGGAATTCAGCCTCTCATTAAATTTACTAAAGTACCCTTTATTAAAAACTCATCTACAAATCTCACACACTCACTTTTCATTTAAAAAGGTTATATAAGTAATTTGCCCTTATATTGCCAAATACTTCTTAATCGATTCCCAACTCATACCAAATAAGGTCATGTGATTTTAAAGATGAATTCCCAACAATCTACTCCCAATCAAATTCCCACCCAAATTCTCAATCTCAATCCCAATTGCATACCAAACGAGCTGCTTGGGTTGTTCGAAATCCGGTTCGGACCTTTAAAATGACCGGACCGGACCGATCCCATCCGGTCCGGTCTTCGGTTCTTAAATATTCAAAAACCGGTCTCCGGTCTGGACCGGTCTAAAACCGGACCTGGATACATATATACATATGGTGTTTTGTGCTTTTGGGTGAGGAAACCCTAAAATCTCACACGCCTCCCTCATAAGTCGGACCCTCACATATCACAGATCTTGAAACAAGTAACTCCTCCCACCTCCTCTTTATCATTCCTCATCCTCACAGCCACACCTCCTCTCCTCACAACTTCTTAACCTCACGTCCTAACTCTCATAACTTCTTTCACATGGCGAAAAATCAGACTTCGGGCTGTACTGACCCACCCAAAGGCTCACCGTATAAGAAATGACAAGATAACGATTGCGACGGGAAAGGATAGTGAGTGAAGTGAAGGGGTGTGGAGATGAGTGAGAGATCTGGGTGTGATGGTGGGAGTGGGACGAGAGCGAGCAGCACAAATTTCGTGGAAGTTGGTGGGGCACGTGTCGAGATCGGACGCGGTTGCGACGCCGGTGGCGTTTCACGTGGTGGTGATATTGTTGGTTTGGGTTGGTATGTGTAAGTCTGACTATAAGAGTTTGGTTAGAGAGCATCTATTGTAAGTAACAATATTTTTAGTTTTTTTTTTAAGGAAGTTCGAATGTGACCGGTTCGGTCCGGTTTGGACCGGATTAACCGGTCCGGTCCGGGTCCGGTCCTCCTCCATCCGGTCCAGTCTCCGGGTCTAATATTTCTATAGTTCCGGTCTCCGGCCTGGTCTGGGTCGGTCCGGTTCTGGACCGCTGATATAACAGGCCGATAAGGTCAACCGGTTCAAGAGTGTAATTAGACCTCTGCGGAAACGCTTTTAACCTAATCCCGCCTATTGCCGACATGCCTCCCAAGGTGGGAGACACTAAGGCAGGGAACAACTAATAACCATGACTTATATGGAACTAGGAAGGTGCAAGTTCTAAGTGTTTGATTATATTACAAATGGTACCAACATCATACATTACAACATTTGTTTACAAACATAGTTGTATAATATACATAAGCGAGAATTCTTTCTTATTTATTAACATAGTGAGTCGTCCTCGCTATAGCACTCGTTCCTTCCCCAAAAGCATTACCTGTACAAGTGCTCAAACACACAACTGTTCACCCCACAAAGGAGATGAACTGGGGTATATCAGTAAAGACTAGGGGTGTTCATTATCGGATATCCGATCCGAAATCCGTTTTCGGATCGGATATCCGAAGTTTCGGATCAGAACTTTTGTGATCCAAACCCGATCCGAAAAAGTTCGGATATCCGAAAAATCCGATTATCGAATATCCGAAATTTGCGGATCGGATTTATCGGATATCCGAAAATGACAAAGGTGAGAAATAAGCTTTTGCTTGAACATTTAATAAAATAAAATAAAAAACAGAATTACAAGTCTAGCTCCTGAAAAACAAGTCCCGCTCCGGCCAAGCAAGTCCAACTTACACATATAATCCAATAAGCAAATAACTTGCTTAGAATGAGGACAGTAGCTCATAGCCGAACAGTAGCACACAACATATAGCCAATGACAGTAGCTACTAGCTAGCAGAAGCCAACAACAACAGAGCAGCAACTTTCAGCACCCGCAAGCCAGCAACTGTCTGCAGTTCTGCACTCATCAACAGCAACCAGCAGTGGACAACAACAAACAGAAGTAAACAACAGCTGAAGTGGAAAATGGAAAGGACGAGTGAGGTGTGAGAGAGTGTGAGGTAGCACCGGTAGGCCGCGCGGTCGTTCGCCGTTGACAACGAATGAGGAGATCGGCTGGCTGACTGGGTTTCGTGAGAGAGGATGTGAGAAACGAGAATAAATTAGAGAGCGGTTGTTTAGCGACTTGAGTATGCGAGTTAGGTTTTGTTTTTGTTTTTGTTTTATTTTTGTTTTTTTCCCCTTTTCGGATAATTCGGATATCCGATAGGTAAAATTTCCGATCCATATCCCATCCGAAATATCCGATAACTTTTCGGATATCCGATCCGAAATATCCGAAACCCAAAATTCGGATCGGATATCCAATTTTTCGGATCGGATTGGCTATTTTTGGTTTGAATAAATTGGATCAGTTTTTTTTGGACACCCCTAGTAAAGACTGAGTAAGCTTATCCTAGATATCATATAATGGTTATCGAGGTACACCTGCCCTTGATAACCTTATTAGTGAAGTATTTCATATAAAAATTTACATGCACACATACCTACGCCTAAGACTTATATAGGAGAATGGAATTTAAACAACTCATAACATGTCTTGAAACCTAGCATACCCCTATGTGACTTGTAGTAATTTCATGGCAATGTGAATAGAATAACATGATGTTAATCTAGCATACTGTTGTATGATATGCAAATGTTCTATGGCAATTGGAAGAGAGAACGACATGAGAGCGGCACGCAGCAAGGCATCTCGTTCATCGGGGAATGTCTTCCCTCTGGTTGTAAATAATAGGCCTTAACTGGTCATTAGTGTGCACACCCCTTAGGATCCTCCCGAAGGTACGCTCTAAGGAGACAAAGTAATCATAAGGTGCCCCAACCACGCGGTCTTATCTTATCCTTATGGTCTCTCCCAGAGAGTCTTATCCATAAGGTTCCCTTAAGGTTTCTCCCAGCGAGTCTTCTTACACATTCATGTATAACGATCTTGAAAGTGAGTAATATACTAACACGAAACCAATATGACATAGCCAACAACCATTCAAAGTTCATATTTCACATCCATATAGTACTTCACACAAAGATTACATCAAAAAGATAGGTAGGCATAAGCCTTAACTAGTAGTTCTATTTACTCTTAGCTTGCTATATACACCAAGAAACTTTGATTCTCTTACTCAAAGGCACCAGACTCGACGTTTGAAAACAGAGTATTTTCCTGATTGTTTTAGGGTTCTTCGGTTTTTAGAGATTGCTTGTATAAAACGAGTGCAAACCCTAGTTGTGATATGTTTTGCTGTGAGTGTCGATTCTTATAAGGTAGGGTTTACTAGAATGGGGAAAGCTCCTATAATATTATGACTCATGACTCCTTAGTTTATCCATTGCACAAGATTACCACACCTCGTGCCTCCTTCCTCTCATAACGTTTGTTTCTTTGGACTGTATCTTTTTGAGAAAGGCCTTATAGGTTGGGGTACTTATGTTTAATGATAGGAATAGCTTTAAGAGTGTAGTAATGGTATACCTACTTTACCAATCGGTCGGGCGATTCAAGGTCATTTCTCCAAAATCAATGGCTTCCTTGATTGTACATACCTTTTAATCGGCACTATGATTAAACATGCTATAAGGTAAAGTTCCTCTATTAATACTGTGGTTGTATTATAATTCTCTAGTTGTTTACTAAATATATATATTAAGGAGAGCTATTAGGTTAATAAAGGTTGTTAAGGAACCGACTATTACAGGTGAACAGCCCTAATTACATCTTGTTCCATAAGCATCGAAAAACCAATAGTAGACAGCCCCCACTATTATCGCACTTTCCAGTCCCGCAAACAGTCAGCCATGCAAACATAATGGAAGCCTAAAAAACCATGGACTAGTACACGAGGGCCCATAACGTTCGCCGGATCATGCCCCTAAGCGGTGGTCCCCGGGTGATCTCTCCTCCTAAAACCTTAAAGGACGGGTCAGGGCACTCACAATTAGCATTAATCACAACATCAAGTGTCAACAGACACTACATATACGAAATAAGTATGCATATATTCATATTAGGATAAACTTTACGACTATGGTTCTTGTGAGCACACTGACCCTTTTTTCCAGTTTTAAGGAATTAAGGGTACGCTCAGAAACCACCACGTAGTGGCAGGATCCGGCGAGGACTAGGGGCCCTCTTTAATTTGATCGGTCCTTGGTTTTCTAGGCTCCCATGCTTTTCGTGTGGATGAATACTTGTTGTGGGACTGAACAGTCCGATTGGCAGGGGTGTGCCAAGTCAGGAACAGAGAGAAGCCAAGCCATTGTTTTGCATCGCCAATCACAGCCAGTGGTAGGCTTATGCGCCATCACTCATGGCGCAGAAGGGCGAGACAATGCGGTGTCTTTGTGCTCTTCATTCCTGTTTGTTCTGTTCAGAGTCGCCACCGAGAACTTGTGGTGTCTCGAAAACCGTGTGTGACACCCCAATATTTAGTACAATTGGTGTTATTGCTTTTTTGGGCATGAGTCGTTTTAAAGACTATTTCCTTATTTAAATTCTTATTTCCTCGCTTAAAAGTTGTTTGTAGTATTTTATGCCAAATGACTTTATATTAATTATTTCCGAACTTTTAAAGTCTTAAAAGTTTATGTTGAGACTAGTTTAAAAGTGTTGGGGCTTCGTTTTGTATTAAAAAGCTCTTTGGGC
Source organism: Corrigiola litoralis (assembly GCA_901111285.1). Taxonomy (NCBI): domain Eukaryota; kingdom Viridiplantae; phylum Streptophyta; class Magnoliopsida; order Caryophyllales; family Caryophyllaceae; genus Corrigiola; species Corrigiola litoralis. Next base: position 5,468 of record CAAKMY010070063.1, read on the forward strand.
TTGTATTTCATCAAAGAGGCACTTTCGGTCTAAGGAAAAGGACAAGATGGGACTAAACCCATCCCTCCTTTTCCTAGAAAACCGTGCAAGGCGTAATAAAACAAAAAAAATCTCTCATTCTCTCAACTCACCGGACACATACTCGAAGGAGAAAGCCTAGGTTTTGCCTCTTTTTCTTCCTTTGCTCAAAACACCATTGATTTACCTCTAAGTTATTGGTAAGTCACTTAAAATCATCCCTTGTTTTATTTTTAAGTGTTGTTCTTCAATGTTATTATAAAAATTTCAAGTTTTATGATACTTTAAAATTTAGAGAACGAAACTTTATTATTTCATGTGAAGCTTTTACATGCCTAGGGGTTTTATATCATCTTATTAATATGTTTAGGGTAATTTTAAGGTTGAAGGCATGTGTTTAAGTTATTATTTCAAGTGATTATATAAAGTTATGGTTTTGGATTGTTTTTAGTGCATAAGCGCATGTTTGGTGGTGTTTAAGTGGTGTGGTGGGGTTGCTGTGGGTGTTTCATGGTGGAGGTTGGTGGTTTCGGTGGAGGCCGAAGTCAAAAGAGAAGGGAGAGGCCGAGAGAGAACGAGAGGGAGGCTGAGAAGGGGGTGCGCGCGAGAGGGGGAGCCCAGCAGGCTGCCGCCCCTCAGCCATCCTTCTACCGTTGTTGTGCCTCGGGCTCGTGGCAGTGCTGATGTGCCGTGGGTGGGGGTTGCTGCCCCTGCCACCTTGTTTCCTCGGTGGTGACTCGGCTTTTTGGCCGAGTTGGTTTTGTTGTGGGTTTGTGTTAAATTAATGTTGCTATGGTTAGTAGTAAAATTAATTAGTTAGCTAATCCTTGTGGTTAGGATTAGTGGTTGACTAGTTTAATGAAGTGTTGACTTTTTGGAGAATGGTTGACTTAGGTTTACTTTGGGGTTAAAAGTCAAAGGAGGACTTTATGAGTCTTAGGCTACTTTTAGTAAGTCTAGAAGTCTTTTCTATCTATAGAAAGCGTTTGATTGAACAAGATTTAATAACTTTAGAGTAATAAGTTATTTATTTGAACGTTTGTAGTTTTGGGTTTTGTCGAGAAGCGTTCCTTGATTAGAACTATTCTCGAGAACTATTTACCTTTGAAAGGTAAGTGAATATTCGTAAACATCCTTGTATGTGTTCATGTGACTTTTGAATATGTTGAAAAGCATGTATGATGTTATTGCTTTATTCATATTATGATTATGCGATCTTATGATTTCATGTGGACTTGTGTCTTGATATTTATGGTATTGGTATTTTAAATCATGGTTTAGCTATCGTGGTTTTCTCTAGAGTAACACTTTGTTAGGGAGAAGTTGCTAGTCTCTCTCGTATGTAAAGTATTCCCCGGAACGGTGCTCCTATAGTCGTTCTGTGGGGAGGTGATCACTTAAGCTATTACTAGAATTATTACTTTTAACAACGACATAATAACGATCAAAAATATTATTGTCATTATTGACAACCAGTAACGATCACCATTTACGTCCCTCGTTAGATAGTAGGGTGCAACAAACTAGTCTTTATAATAAATTATCCTGACCGTCGTTAATGACATAATAATAAAAGTATAAAACTATTTCTAGTAATGAGTTTAGCGCGTTGAGGCACAATTTTGTTTCAAACTAAAATAATTGAAAAAACCTAAGTACTAAACATTTCCTCCTTGCCTCATCTCCAGTTCAAAGTAAACTAAAGTTTACTCCGTAGAAACTAGAAAACTACCCTTGTCTCTCTCCTCTTCACAACTACTTCTCCACGTCCCCATGAGGACACGACCCCACCAATCCTCTCAGCCTGACCTCACTTCTCCTCCTTGCCTCATTCACGGATATAGCACACCCGACCACCGATCTGACATGAAAACCATCGATGACCGACACAATCAACAAAGTGGGTTTAATCATTTAGAGGGCAAATTGGTTAGGATTCAGGACAACTGGGAACACATGGTCTAGGCCACTCTCCGTCCGAAAAAGCTCCCCAACACCTGGCCACAAGCTCGTTCTTTTGGTCGCGCTTCCAATAATGCCGTCATTTTACAGTGGATGGGATTCAGGGTGATGATATCAATGCCGGTCGCATTTTGTATGTTTTACTAATTATCCTTCAATTTGTTTCACTCGATTTTTAGCTTGTGTTGTTTTTTTTGGGAGGGTTTCCGGACTAAAACAATAGTGTTCGGCTTATGATTTCGTCATGCGAATCTCAGTTGGACGATCGTACTATTCGTCTGTTGTTTAGTGCTAATCGTTGGGAGAAAAGGTTTAGTCTTCTGGCCTTTTTCTTGGATCGTGTACTATGTGTTTGTGTAAATGTCTAGTTGAGTTATGATTGTCTATTTCTCATGCTTGACTTTGATTTCGTGTTTTGTGTTTCTAGGGGTCCTTTTTATAGCTCAATTGATGATAAATAGATGAGATTATATTGGTTGTAATCTTTGAGCCTAAAAAGTTCCAAACTTTTTGTCTCAAAAAGGATGAAATTACAAAAAAAAAAAAAAATCATGAGTTATTACTAAATTTCAATGAATTAATAATGTGTTTAATTCAGTTCATGACATGGCATCTGATTTTCCTATCCACAAGCTCTACATATACCCATTGATACCCCAAATTAACTTGCCCTTTTAGTCTCTTTCTCGTGTTCGTATGATACTATCATCCATTTCCATGAAGATTGTAGGAATAATATATGCTTCATCATGAAGATCATATTTTAGTCCACCCAGAATTGGTCTCTGCTGAAGACTTCTATAAAAGCTAAATAGCATAGGAATATTTTGTCATCATCAAGCAAAATCCAGATCTGATTTGTCTCTAGCAATTTATATACTCACTTTGTAGTTGGTTTTAGAACTTGGACAAATTTCTAAAGTCGAATTTGTCTAAGAAGTGTTGGTGAATATTGTTGTGTCCTTTTCCCATTGATTAACAGTCCTTTTGAGGTATTTAAATGTAGTGTAACCATCGTTGTGCCGCACCCATCAGAGTAGCTGGGAATGTTCGGCGCCAGGTTGCCTCGCCTATACCCTAAATGTCCATTTGATGCATGTACGACACTAAGTGATTATCTGGATCAGTTGTACCTTCGTACAAGTCGATGCTTAGAATCTTCAACTTTTCTGATCGAGGGGAACTCATAATCCAAGGAGTAATAGGACTATTCTCCTCTCCCACGGGGTAAGTAGGTGGACAACGGTAGACATTACGCGGACAATGCTTCGGTTCCACCGTGGCATAGACTTGTTGGGAACGAGATTGTATGGGCCCAGATATCGTTCAGGATGATACTTCTCCCACCTTAGTGGAGAAGTAGGATGAATCTCATAAGGTTGATACGGCTTCGGAGTCTTTGCTTTGGTCGAATGGCTAGACCTCTGACTCCCTACCTCTTAAGTCTTAACTGAATGCACATATGGAGATAGGTTCGGCGAAGCGGACATACGGTAGGTGTCTGAGCTATCTTTAGCCTGTGAGGCCTCCCTCTCGACCCTCCCAGCACGTCTCTCATTGAGGAGTAAATGAGCATTCCTTGTTCTCCATTGCTCATCTTCCTCTAGCTTATGCTTTGCTTCCATGATTTCTCTTGCATTTCTAGGATGTTCCTTCTAACGTGGAATATCTTCCACCCGTGACTGGACCCTATAAGCCGAATGTTTGTGAAACTCTACCTTTCAGCTTTCGTTAACACGATGAATCGTCTCTCCTTGTGTGTTAGTTTCCATAGTGAGACCTGGACGTGCGAGCCATCTCACGGGATGAGGAGTGGATTGTCGCACATTCAGCAGAACTTGCTTAGAAATCCTATCCTCACTCCCCCCTTAGGGCTTGTACCACTTCCGTCAGTTGCTGATTCAAGAGTTCCACAGTGAGCGGAGTCTGCACAGGGGCTATGAGCTCGGCCACCTGCCTTGGCTCTTATCTATTTTATTCCCTATTTAGCTCGTCTAACATTTGCTTGGCTATCTCCTCTAGGTTCGAATACCGTGAGTGAGCATTACTAGAGGGTTCAGGAAACCATGGTTTAGATTCATATGAGGTAAGCGAAATCAAAGTGTTAACCGACCACCCCTACCTTACACGCTAATTGCTTCGGGTTGTTTTAGTTCTCAAGGGTAAAATTGTAATATGACCACGTGGCAGCGGGCTAACACTCGATTCTTCCTCGCCTACACTAGACTGAACATAAACTACGTACCCCCAGAAGTGGTTGGGGATACCTTTTCTGCCACGATCAAGTCACTGTGTTTAATGGGGAAATGTGTGGAGATAGAGTAATAGTGACTGCCTCTTAAGGGCTTGTTTAGCTTCTTTGTCTATCCCAACATGTCTTGTCAGATCCAAGAGTCCCTATATAGGGGACTGTTAGTGGATGAAAGTTTTTACCCAATAGGTGATATGTCGATAATGCCCTTCCTAGTATCCCTTCAAGATAAGGGTACCCTATGCATCTGGTCCACTCGAATGTGGAGAGTCCACTCGAATCGAAGAGGTGTAATGCCACGTGTCACCAAACTAGTGGCTCGTTTTGTAGGAAATATATACCCTTGTATTTCTGACCACAACAAAGACCATTCTTTGATTGCAACAAAAAAAAAACGACTCATGGGCTATAAAAATATTATATGAAATAGCTTCATTAATAGTAAAACCTTCTTGAGGAGGATGAATAATTTTACCAGTAATTGACTTCGGACATAATATTAGAATTTTATATACAGGCACAAAGAGAGCTACATCCTATACACGAAAACGAGAGAAAGAGAATCCAAATTTTCTTATTTTTTTGAACTAGAGAATAAAGGATTTAATTTAGAGATTTTCTCTACAATGCCCCCAAGGTCTGACCAAAAAGTCAGATTACCCCTTTATTTTTTCAAAAAAAGGTAGAATGCCCCTATCGGCCCAAAATGCCTTTAATGAGAACGAACGTTTGTTTTTCTTTAAATTCCATTAGATTAGTGGTTTATAATGTTTTGTTTTTTATTTTTTTATTTTTGGTAAAATGAGATTTTATATCATAACCAATTAGGAATTACAAACAAACTATAAAGCTTTCACTCTAAGCTTTACAACCTAATCAAATGAATAACACTAGAGACTTTGGTACTTCCACAATCCGGAAGAACAAGTCACTGATCATGTACTAACACTAGGGGCATAAGAAGGGGCGGAAATAGGGGGGACCCAAGGGGTCTCCGGTCCCCGCCAACATTTTTTTTTTTTTTTTTGCAAATTTATAAGGTGTTAGTTGGAGGTCACCAAACGTGGATTATAGAGTGACCTCAGGGCACCAAAAAGGTAATACAAAAATGTGAGGGCACCTATTGTGAATTAGGCCTAAACTCGGGGCATCATTTATGAAATTTTCCATTATATTATCCAGAATACTTCTTCCTGGAATAAATGCTGACTGGGCAGAATCCACTAAATCAGGAACAACTTTTGACAATCTATTTACCAATATCTTGCCAACCAGCTTGTACAGGACTCCACAACATGAGATAGGCTCGTACTCCTTGATTGTAGAAGGGCGACTTACCTTAGGCACCAAGGTAACCATTGTCAAGTTTGCCTCTTTAGGCATAAACTCTGTCTTGAAGAACTCCTGAACAACATCCACTACTTCATCCCCAATAACTGTCAAGCCTGCTTGAAAAACACTTAATTATATCCATCCAATCAAAGCACTTTCCACTTCACCTCTTGAGACCTCTTGAATGAACTCCAATTGTTGTACTCTGTTCAATCTAGGACCAATATTCATTACATTGTGATCAACCATTACCAATTGCTCACTAGCAGAGCTAAGAAGATCATGGTAAAAACTTAGAATTTCAACTTCAATGGTTTCCTTAGAGTCTAGCACATTGCCATCAAGAGAATAAAGCTTGTGGATAGCTTTAGCACTATCCCTTTCTTTCATAACTGCATGAAAGTATTTGGTATTGCTGTCTCCCTCTTGAATCCATTGCACCCTAGATTTTTGCCTAGCAAGACTCTCTTCAATTTGAAGCCACTTGTTTAACTCAGTAACTGCAAGCCTTTCCCCTTCAATTAGTTGTTGAACAAATTTACTCTGATCAAGCAAAGATTGACACTGTTCCAACTTTAGAGTTACAACAATCATTATATCAGAAATACTCCCAAACTCACTGTTTCAAGCCAGCTTTTAACCCAACTAACTTCCTCAAAATAACACTTAAACCATTCCCCGCATAATCCTTGTGCCAAGCTTCAGATACAACTGACAAAAAGTTATCATGTTTACACAAGAAGTTCTGAAAACAAAAAGGTCTCTTACCTTGAGCTTTAAACTCAGGAACAGAGAGAAATTGAGGACTATGATCAGATACTCCTAGATCTTGCACATCTACAAGAGAAGAAGGATAAGCACTACACCACTCAGTGTTGCCAAACAGCCAGTCAATTTTGGAGTACTTCCTGCTATCACCATCTCGTCTGTTGCTCCATATGAAAGCACACCCTATTCTTTGTATCTCAAAAACCTTAGCATCATCAACAAAACTCTGAAAATCAGTTGTTACATTTCATGCAATGTAACAGAGCTTCCATTGATTATATCTTCACAAGATAAGACACTTTTAAAGTCTCCCCCAATAAACCAAGGTCCAGCAACATTAGAGCCAAGAACTCTTAATTCGTCCCACAAAGCACACCTACTAGCTAATGCATTGAGACCATATACAAAAGTAGCAGTGGTACTAAAACCATTAGTGATCTTAATGTGGCAGTGAATACACTGAGCTGATCTCCAATTCACAACCAGCTTACAAACTCTAGGATTCCATAGAACCCATACTCTACCCCTATCCACAAGGTCACAATTATTGACATACTCCCAACCTCCAGGAACCATATATTTTGGTAAACTACCTCGAGCAACAACACTAATTTTAGTTTCCACTAGAGCTACTACGCAGCAGTTATTCTTAATATATCTATCAAAAATAGCCTTCCTTTTATGGGCCTTCCCCATCCCCCTCACATTCCAAATGCAAATCATGGAATAATAGGAGGTGTCTCAGAGGACCCTTGAGGCTGAACAATAGCCCCTATTGTCCCAAATTTCAAGGTAACACTCCCTTCTCCTGGAGTCAGAGGTGAGAAAGAATTTTGAAGCTTCAACCCAGCTGCAAACTCCTGCCCTCTGCTGTGTTGCTTCTCTTTTATAGGAGGTTTTATAGGTCTGGGTTTAATCCTGGCCTCCTTAGGTGTAGACACTACCTTACGAATCCAAGTTTGTCTAGGCTTCTGAGGATTAATAGGTTTATCAGTAAGTTTCTTCTGAGTAGGCTTGTCCCTGCCAACCTTTTGCTAACCCTCTTCCTCACAATTATGCCCAAACTGTAGGTTGGCCTCCATTCATAAATGATCTGCTGAACACGTTAAGTTCCATTTGGGTTCTTAATATCAACAGTATCAGGTAATTCCTTAGTAAGATTCATCTCCACTAAAACCCTAGCAGTCTAGACTGCTCACGAGTCCTTTGGTCAGCATATAAAGGATTACCAAGCACACTAGCAACTCTGCTTAACCCATCACCAGACCAACAAGTCACTAGTAAAGATTGGAGCTGTATCCACAAAAGAACTACAAAAAGTTCTTCCTTGGACATGTCAAAGTCTGCACTCCACCCTTACTATAACAGGCTTACTATTATAGAAAAAAGGTCCAGCCTTCATTATCCTATCCCTTTCCTCCAAAGATGCAAACATTACAAATTCATGTGCCGTTCTGAGACGGTTCAGATGTGGCCTCAGCAGTTGGCTTCGTTTTCTTCTTTCTGACCATGATTATGAACGGAATTCCACGCTCCCAGATCTAGAAAGAGAAAGAAGAGAGAACTTAGATTGATGAATGAATCAAAATCTTAAATCAATTGTGTTTGAATGGTTACTTTAAATGAGGAACAATTTATGGTAGAGATCGAAATTCAAGTTAACATAGACCAATTTAAGGGGATATCCGAGGAATAGAGAGGTCCATGCATGTTTTGTTTACTCATGGTTTATACATAAATTATTGAATAAAAAAAAAAAAGACTACATATTTTCTTCTTTTTTTTCCTTTTTCTTTTTCTCCCCTCACCTTATCTCCTCCCCCACCCCTTGTCCACCCCTAACCTCACATACCCATCTGCACCCTACCCCATCCCCACGGCCGCCCGCCTCGGCCCCTCACGACCTGACCCAACCCCGCAACCCACCCGAGGCCGCGACCCAACCCACCCTGCAAACCCACCTCCAGCCCCATCACCCCACCCCTGCCACCCACCCACAACCCCACAACCGAGTTCTCCACTCCCCCCCTAACCCCACCTTCGACCCTACTCCATTCGACTCAGCCCCGCCCACGACCCACCCCCATCGCCCAATGAAAATAAAGAAGAAAAAACTGTTATTTATTATTATTATTTTCTGGGTCATGGGGGGCTGGGGTGGGGTGGGGTAAAGATGGGTGGGTGAGGTTAGGAGTGCAGGAGGAGGGAAGGTAAGGGGAGGAAAAAAGAAGAAAGCAAGTAGTCTTTGTTTTTTAATTATTCAATTAGTTCATAAAACAACTAATCTAACGGGATTCAAAGAAAAACAAACATATGTTTCACTAAGGGCATTTAAGGTAGAAAAATTGACCTCATTGTGGCTTTTTCGGAAAAACAAATGGGTATTCTGACTTTCTGCCCAAACCTCATAGGCATTTTAGAGAAAATCCCTTTAAATTGTGTACCATATGAGAACAGCAGCCGTGAATAGGTCTCATGTTATCATGAGTAGTTACTCGTGTAGACGACAGGTCGACAGTAGGAAATGTATCACTGGAAGGAGATAGTCAATACAAGCTATTAATTGACACTAGCATACAAACATTAATGTCAAAAAGTATCTCAACTGGGTTTAAAAAGAAAAAAAAGGTTTCTTAACCGGCACATTCACTGCAGAATTTCTTCTAGTCCTTGTATCAGCAGTTCTCACAAAAATATACGCAATTATACAGCTTAAAAAAAGATGAACCGCCAACATTTACTCTGCACATTCAATCAAACTAAAAGCTCCATCAGACAAACTTTGAATCTGCCTCAACAGCCATCGACATCTGACAAATTTACAGACCTGGGATAAGAAAACAGAATTAGGGCAATAGATGAAGAGTAAAATGAATACAGGTGGTTGCCAATTTGCAAATATATATAATCCAACATCAAAATGTTAAGGGATTTTGCTGCATCTTCATGACACTATCCGAAAAATATCTTTCATCAAACAAATCCTAGTAGTACACTATTGCACATTCCAAGCCAAAATGAAACAGAGTCATGAGAAACAAAAATGAAAGCATTTTAAAGCTCGTATTCAATGCATCATCACAAAAAGTGTCCTCAAACACAACAACATGCCCTATTTCGAACTATTATAAGGGATACCAAATACTGTATAAAGATGATCGTTGTACTACAAGGAACATCTCTTATTTGAGAGATGTCTCTTATAAGACATTCAAATGGTATCTGTATGTGCCATTACAAACTCATGACAATACTAACAAGCACCATGGACTACTACTTGGAAACTATGGTGGACGACTAACCCAACAATTGTGGCTTTTTACGCGTTCAGATCAAACAAGGAGACATAATTTTTAAGCATATCTTACCTAAAGTTTGACCTCCACATCAACACCTGCGGGTAGATCAAGCTGCATCAGAGAGTCAATCGTCTGTGCAGTTGGGTGCAGAATGTCAATGAGGCGCTGGTGAGTCCGGATTTCGAAATGGAACCGAGCATCCTTGTGCACATGCGGTGACTTGAGCACACAGTAAATTCTCTTCTTCGTCGGTAACGGAACAGGTCCCATTGTCTTTGCATTTGATGTCCTTGCAGCATCCATTATTTGCTTGCAAGAATCCTCTATCAATGGAACCCAGTACGATCTTAGCTTGATCCGTATCTTCTGCTTCGGGGCCAGCTGATAAATTAAGAAGTCTCATCACCATCATACTATAAACAGCAAGAAAGATATACCCTATCCACATTGGCAGTGCTAAACCTTCACTCCTTAACGTATAATGGTATCATGTTCAGAGGTCCACAGCACATGTAAAAATAAGGAACTGTTTCTTCATTTCATTATACTAGGATTCCTCACTCAACTTGACAAATAACAGTCCTTCAGTTGAAGAAATAGGAATTCCATGACTAGTAGTTTCTATTCAGTTTTTCTCAGCAGAACAAAGAAGCACCTACGGAAATAACACATACCTGATCAGAATCAGCACCAATACTCAGCGAAGACGTCTCAGAATCGCCCCCCTAGACAACACGAAAGAACATTCATCAACAAAAAGCAATAAAGCTGACCACTCATTCCAGAAAGCAACATAAATAATCCAACGAAGATGCTCTTTGTTAATCTTACCATGTCCAAGCCAACATAATATAGAAACATGCTTAACCAAAAAAATGAGCAGTTCATCTCAATTTTACATATATCAGAAATCATCCACTTTAGAATCTTCTCTAACATTAGCAAACGGGCACTCAGCCCAATATTCAAAACCGAGAAGTAACCATCAATCAAAACGCATTCTCATTTTACACGGAAACCAAAACGTCAGACATGACGGAAAAGACAAATCACATGCTCATTTCAAACATAAAACAAATTATACGTAGTACAATTTAGATTTGCCTATCTCAATATATTGACACAGAAAGCTACCATAGCTAGGCAAAACCAACGTAAGAGTATAGACATTAACCAGAGATACAAGAACTCTCGTTTACCCATTATACAACATTAAACAAATCAGACAATTAAGATGTGGCCATCTCAAAGGGGGCTGTTATTTGTTGCCGTGAAAATGATTCCCAATACCCTTAACATTCAACACTCATCACTCATCAGTCATCACTCATCACTCATCACTCATCACTTACCACCTATGACCATCAACCTATAACATTCAACTCACAAAAAAGTAAAAACTAAAAGTTAGGCAAGATATATTTTAAAATGTAATTTTCGTAAATTATAATAATATTAAATTCGTAAGTAGATAATTTAATTAGTATTTGTGTATATAATTTAAATAAGACAATATATTTAATTAATTTGGTGCTTTGAAACTGAATGTTTGTAAAAAAGACTAAAAATAGGAAAACTACGGTGACTTCTGAGAGTGAAGTCAAGGCCTGGTCGGTGAAATCTGAGAGAGAAGTTGCAATCTTTTTACTTCTCTATTAGAAATCACCATGTTTTCCAAAAAAACAAAAAACAAATGGAAAGATTGCCATACCTCGTCAACGTCATTTTCAAATTGTTCAACATCACTAACAGTAACCTCGAGGTCTGACAACCATTGGTCATTATCGAAGTCACCTAAATCACTCATTTGTTTAGTGTTAAGTTAGAAAGAAGTTAGAGAGAAGTGAGAGAGATCATGATAGTGGTGAAGAGGGGTAATGTTGGAAAACAAAATGAAAATTTAGGGCGACATATCAGCTTTTAGGGCGACGAATAGCTTTCGGGCATCTCAAAATTCAGCAAAGTTCACTTAGCTATAAATGTACCTCAAGAAATGTAAAGTGAAACAAAACAGGAAAAAACTCTTTGTCACTGTTTGGCCAACCTAAATATCAGAACAGACATTAACAAGTCCCGATCTAAAAACTTAGCATAAGCTTGATAATAAGTTCTAAGTAATCGACAGAGAATCAATACTAAACACATCAGAGTTAACTTCTCACTATATGCCAAAACCATTCACCCAATACAACCAGAAACTTCAGACACCCATTTAGTCATACAGCTAAAATGCACTAATCTTAAAACTTAGCATTATTCACTCAATTATAAGTTCAATCCAAACCAAGAAAATTCTCATAGAACCAACTAGTAATGCACCTGTGTGAATTTCTCATTATATGCTAAAACCATTCACCAAGAAACAACCAGAACTCTCATCCACCCATGGCACAAGTCACAAAATCAAGAGTGCCCATTTTGCCACACTTAGCACAGATCAACCCACTTACAAGTTTACATCAAAGAAATATACACTACTATATTAAAACCCAAAACTTTTCTAAACCTTTTAGGTATAACATATCACCTTAATTGGTTCAGGAACATATCTGTGTGAATTTCTACCTTTCTGCCATTATGTCAAAAGTCCAAAACCATTCACACAACAACAATAATAAAACACAAGAAATCCCATGAATAAAAGTAGTACAAGTCAAAAACTTTGTGTACTACAAGTCACAAAATTTATTACCTATCTAAATTATGCACAAATTCAGTCACTGCAAGCTTACAACCGATAATTTTACACCTATGAATCAAAAACTTTTGTATGACAAGTTACAAAATCAAAAGGCACCCATCCCAAACCTGAACGTAAATCACTCTATTATATGTTAAAAAATTCTCCACACGTCATTATACAGCACGATTCACAAAATTAAGTACACATCACATTATTTTGCAAAACTCTCTAAACTACAAGTTTAAAACTAACAAAAATACATTTATAAAACAAAAAATTAAAACATTTTTAAGCTAGTTTCTAATACACGGCAACAAATTCATAAATTCCAAGTAGAAAAAGTCACCTTAAGATATAGCCCAAGTCACAAAACTTGCAAAAATCACCAAATTTAGAGATTGTACAAAGATGTACACTCATAAATCATAACACAAAATTCAGTGAAGGACTAAAGCTTTCTGAAATTAGGAAGTGCTCATTCAATAATTTTCAAAACTGACTCAAACACAAGTTTACAACACAGAAACCCACACTTACAAATGAAAAACACAAAACATCTCTAAGCTCTCACTAATACAAATTCTAAAGAAAGATCATCCACTTTGTCTTTCATGATAAAAGTACACGAGCTCCGAGCAAGCTAAACCAATCCAAACTTCCTACAAGCCAAAAAGAAATTAGAGATATATATCCCTTTGTTGGGCCAACATGACTTTGTCTACTTTTATGGTAAAGTAGAGTGTACTCCAAGACATCTGCTCACTTAATGACCAAAGAACTTTATGCAAATCCACCTCTCATGAATCAAAAATTTCATCAACTAATGTCATAGAATAGCACAATAAAAAAAAAAGGAAAAAGAAAAAGTACCCATCTCAAAACATAGCATAAATCATTCAACTATAAGTTAGTAATCCATTAGACACAAAACTTATTCTACTCTAGCTACCAAAAAGACAGAAACTTATTCTACAAGCTTTATGAATTACACAAGTATACAAGTACCAAAATGAACAAGTACCCTTCTCAAAACTTAGCATAAATTACACAATTATAAGCTTATAATCCATTAATCTCCACCAACTAACCATAACACAAAACTTATTCTACTCTAGCTGCTAAAAAGACAAAAACTCTAAGAAACTTAAGTAAAAATAGTGACCTCAAATGAATCAAGAACAGTTTCTTGGGACTCCAAGACTTCAGGGGCAGCAAAAAGTTTGGTAGAATGTTGAGAAGAAGGGCATAGGAGGGTTCTTCTGAGGGTTGAAGGGAAGGAAAGGGTGGATGATGGTAAGGTGTGTTTGGTTTGTGTAGCATTGTGTAGAGTGAGTGGGGATAGTACTGCTGTGGAAATGGAAGAAGTTGCCATCTTTTCGTTTTTCGTTTGTCACACCCGAACACGGTCTTAACAGTTTCTATCTCTTTCACTTCGCTCTGCTCTTTTGAGCCTACTGGTTATGTTATCCAAAAGTTTTTATTTTTATTTTTTGGAATCAATATATGTTGGACTGGAACCTGAGTGTTTATTGGACTATGCTAGAGTACATAGGGTGCCAATAATCATGTTAGACCTTGCAGCCTTGCAGAGTTGCAGTTGCACGTTACCAATTAGTTATGGTCTTTGGATAGTCATTCCTATTTGGTTAAGCACTTTAAGCCCACATGCCTCTTCACTTGTAACTTGTAACTTGTAACTTGTAACTTGTAACTTGTGAGCATACAAGAATTCGAATTTTAGATAAATAGAATTTTTTTTATTTTGCATGACAAATACTTCGAACATACGATAAGGAGGTTAAATTTTTTATTTAAATTTTTATAACAGTTTCAAGAAACAGAGTATTTTAAGAACAAAACATTTAACTACTAAGCTACTAACATATTATCTATCCTAACTTTCTAGCTCATGTTATCTTATATGGCTCGTGATACTTGAATCTTGTGTTTCTTCTTATTGCCATGCCTACAAAACAAAATGCCGTTTGTTTTAGAATAATCTTCTATAGTATCTTGCCAACGAAGAAAACACCACTCGACATCACCTAGGAAAAAACCATGATTTTGGGCAAAATGATTTTTTTGAAGTGCCATTTAGCCATTTTCCACAACCTTACCATGTCCGACCCGCAAAGTTGTCAGCAACCTTGACAAACAGCTGCTGAGTTCCCACGTTGCAGGTTCCAACTATGCCCTTGTCCTAGAATGCAGGCAGGCATGTTAGCCCATCTTCTAAAATGACAGAGGAGAGGGAAGACAAGAGAGTACTCATGAGAAGATCATCGTCGCCAAATTAGCCCGACTTCTAAAATAACGGACCCTTACCTTTGGGCAAGGGCTTTATTGCGAAGGCACACCATCCACACTAACAGTACCAAGATCCTTGAAGAGCATCAATGCTTGACTTCATAAAGCATCCAAGTCCATAGACACCTTTAGAGCATGATTACAACTCGAACCGAAAAGTGAAGCAGCAGAGATCATCATCTTCTTGGCAAAGCCTTTTTCAGTTTCCTTAAGAGCCTCCTCGAAGTTCTCATGATCTACTTGAGGGTGCAAAGATCTATAGCATCCAAAGCCACTTCCTTATAGTGGTCGAGGCCTTGTTGACAAGCCTCGTCATTCCCTTGAAGAAGCTCCTCCTTCGGACGCCTCTAGGATTAGAGGGAGAGAGCCCACAACTTTTGAGTACTCTCCTCCGAGGCTCGAGTCATATCATGCAACAAAGTGAGGCTCTCAATCTCCTGATCTTTCTTCCTCAACTGGCGCTCTACTTCTTCAAATTGTATCTGGGTGTTGTGTTGAGATATCATAGAATCCTTTCCCGCTCGAAGAAGTTCTTTTTGCCACTTGCCATGACGAACTCTAAAGCGAGTAGCCCAACGCGAAGCAACTTCCAGATCTATCATATGTTTTCAAAGAATAAAGTCGTTAGAAGAGGAGAGAAATGCAAAATATGTATAAGGAAGAGAGGCACTAAAGTGTGGGCATATACCTTCAAGGAGGCTTCACAAAGTTTGTCAATCAGCGAACTTAGTTACGAGGTCATGGATTCATCAATCATCTCTCGGGGAATGCATTACTCTACTTCTCTCTCAATAGCAGACTTCACTCAGTCAGGACCTCCAAGATAAGACCGACGGAAAAATGGGAGCTCTAGTTCTATCGAACCAGAGACAAAAGGACGGAGGAACTTACTCAAAGGGCCAACTTCATATTCATCATTTGAAGCAAGGTCAACACCTGAGTAGCCATATACTGATCAGGCTCAACCAAAGCAACTGGTGGGATATCTATCATCTTGGAAGCAAGTCTTGAAGTTCCCACCAAACCGTGAACCTCAATTGGGTTCGACTTCATCATCCAGTTCAGTATCCTGCAAGTAGTAGTCTTTGGCAGTTATAGGCTACCGTCATCCCTGAATGCAGTGCGCCCAAACGGCCTGCCAAGTCGAGCAACCCGAGTCACAAGTAATCCAAGGCATGAATCATCCTCCCGCATGCGAGCTCGAATCCTTTCCTCTCGCTCTCCTTAATCCGTATCAAACTCCTCACTCTTAGACATGACACTCTCTTCTCAAGAGAAAAGTTGGAGAAATGGAGAAATGAAGAGGAGCTCACTCCCTTTTATAAGCACTCCTCATAAATGTCAGCATTTATGTCAGGAGCAATAAATACATCTACAATAGCTCTCCAGAGTAGATACACTCTATATCACTGTGCATAACTCGCAGATATTTGTGTCATACACTAATTCCTGACCAGTGAGGGGAAATGTTATGGTCAGAAATACCATTAACTCTACTTACTAAAAGCGCCTACATGACTATAGTAAAATATACCACGTCATCGTTCATGAAAGCATACCCTATGGTGACATGTGGCAAGTTATGCAAATTATCCTTAAGCAAAGGATAATCCTTGGTTGGGCCTGGAACCACAAAAATAAACCTATGTATTAGCCCAACATGAAAATAAATACTCCCAGGTGCTCCATATTGAGCGCAGCGCTCAATATGACAAAGCAAGCGCATTTCAAATACGACCGTGTTTTGACAAAAAGGGAGCTTCACGTGCTTTCCTTCCAAAAAAGCGGAGCTGGCAAGCAAACTCAACGACCCCACTGGTTAACCATGGTAACCCAATATTTCCCATTATACATACGTATACTTACTTATGACTACCTCTACCATTCATCCCACATACGTTTTCTATACCATACATCTTTCACATACATTAATCTATGCACGTGTTTTTTATCATACGACATCCTTTTTTGAAGTAGCCACCAAAAATTTCCCCCAATTACGCATTTAATATCTACATTGTTAAGACACTTAATTCTCATTTCACGAAAGGGAAGACTTCATAAATCATATACATTACTACTATTATTTCATAATATATGCACATTTATAATAGTCATATAAGTATCAAATGAATATCTTATACTTTTAAATAAAAACAAAATAAGTATGTTCAAATATTAATTTATATAAAAGTCATATAACTACCAATCCATTAACCAAAATGGTGAGGTGTCGAAAGTGGCGGGTAATTGCTTTTGGATGCCTCTCATGCCAAATTCCCAAATGCATATGATAAAGTGTTTATACATAGATTAAAAAAGATTATACTTCGTTTTGTTTGTTTAAATGCTTGAAATGATCATTACATGTCGACTTATAATCAATGTTAAGTCATTGGACCTATCAACCTACTAGAGGGAACTTAATGACTACATTTTCATGTTACAATATACATAGTAGTTTTAAGTTGAGGCTACATGACGCTACACTAGCCTTACCATTGAAGTCCACATACATTAATTACGCATTCAGGTGAATCATGGTGACAATTGAAATGCTTCTCAACTGGATAGGATACATATAATACCAAAATAGGGTTGTAGAATCTGATTACACATAACACTAGAACTTAAACTTAAAAACCATAAACCATGCCTTTTAAATCCATGTTACATTCCAAAACGAACTTTGTTCTTAGTACAACTTAAGCTCTTGCATATTCTACCACTCTTTAATTTAAGCACCCTTTTCCACGATCTCCACATCGACTACATGACGCACTGTGCCTACCCTACATTACAAATTCACTTTGTCATACTCAATTAAAACAACGTATGAAATTAACATTTAGTGAAATCAAGTGGTCTTTACTTTGTTTGTTATAAGCATGTATGAAACAACAAAATATGTACGACATTATATACAAGATTAACTTACGAAGTGACATTTATATGATCCACAATCTCACAATACAAGATTAAACAATGACTCCTATTTTAACCCTTTCGAACAATGTACAACATTATATGTTTAAAGATGAAGCAACAATTTTATTACCTTGAAAACACCATTGATGGAGTGGTAGTCAGTTGTATAGGAAGAAAATTCTACTAAAAACGACTTCCAAAGCAATACGATCCCTCCTGTATAACCTATTGGTGGTGCATTATGGATGCCGTCATACGGAAACCTATCAAGGATTTCAAAAGTTGCTTGGATTGAGGCCTATCAGTAATGACAATGATGTTTGGAATGTGGGCAGATATGAGGTGGTCTAGGGCGTTTTTGAATGATGGTCTTGCTATTCCTCTTGCATTCCATACCAATATTGTAAAGTACGGAGGTAGCTCTCTGACCCTGTTAAACTTTAAGGTAGTTCCTTGTCGAAATTTCCCTTCCATCTCCTGCCTTTTGATTTCTTCAAAACTGTAGGGTAGCTTAGGACGAGGGACAAACTCCAAGTTAGTTTCCCTTCCAGTATGTCCATGAAACATCCTTATAGTTCCCTTTAACTCTAGAGTGGTTATTGCCTCCATGCTCTGCATTAGCACCACACCATTACTGTAGCTCTTAAAGACAATGTTTTGCAAACTTTTCATTGCATATATTGGCCTACGTTGGGGAAACACCGGAGACGGGTCACACATAAATTGAAGTTCTGGTAAAACCACCTTTGTAACCCTATTTCCTTGTTTGCCAATCCACCATTTCAATATTAGTGCAAGAAGGGGGCATACACTTTCCATGTCTGCTATCTCTGGCAAGTGAAATGGTACCCTTGTTGTGGAACCATAAAGTCGTTGCATGTACATATCTTGGTGCATATGGCCAACCAATCCATGCTGAAGTATAAAACTTCTGATCAACCCAGTAGGAACAATAGACCAACGACTCCCATCAAATATCATGAAGTTTAAAACATTGGGAGGAGCTTCGTTGTACGTAGGAATGGGCGGCTCATCATTTACTATGTAACAGGGAGTGGTTCCAGGATTGTAAGTGTTCACAACTAATGGGTAATCATGAGGGAGGTTTTGAAACGGGGACGTAAAGGAAGCAGGATGTCGGTTGAAAAGATCCAAAAAAGGGGCTATTGCTGGATTGATTGGTTCATAGTCAGAGTTATATGAGTCATCAGAAGGCATGGTAGAGAAATGGTGGAGTTTGAAGAAGGTGGTGTTGGTCTTTGGCTAATATATTTCACGTTAATAAGACAGACTTATTGTATTAGGTTAATAATGTTTAAAGGTGTATCCTTGTTGAAATAATATTTAAAAATTATATAAAATTAGTTGCGAAAGTTTGTAAGAAAAAAAAAAAACTAATGGAAAATTGAAGATGAAACTTCGTGTTATACACATTGGAGAAGAAAATGGTAACCGTAATTTGTATTAGTCATATACCATAGATGTAGCAACTCGATCAATATAATTTGAAGTATTGAACATATTAGCCATATAGCATAGATATTAAAATTATTATATTCTTATTACCTTGAAGTTGTGGATAACCCTAAAATTAATTTAATGGTGCTTAGCTTACTAGTTTAAGTAGGGATCTACTCCTGAATTTCACGGTTAATGATAATAGGTTGAAATCTACATTTCTATAATGTATATTAGTTTTTACTAATGATGAATACGTAAGGTCGTTTTTTCAATCATCTCAAAATATAGAGTTATTATAACCCTCAACGGAGCCTTAATAATTGCTCATGAATATCTATTTAAAAATATAACTCGCTTCGCTTATCAACTAAATTGGAGTCCTAAATACTACTCAAAATCATAACTAGAAATACTACAAACTAAATACTACAAACTAGAAACAGGTCATATATGGATGTCAATGAGGCACGACGATCATGGATATAATGTTATCCACAACCATGTGCCCACCTACATATTCTATTAGTACCATCCACACTATGTAAATATCTTGCATAATACTAATACCAATGATCATGGTAAAGGAAACTTTTACTTAGCCGTGATTTTTGCCTATAAAAGGTGTTTATAACTATGGAGTAATATTTGGAAGATTGATTTTTGCCTTTAATTAGTGTATGCTATTTATTTGGACAATAATATCCATATATGATTGATATTAATTGAGTTATAATGGTAAATTTTATGTTTATAGATCTTCCTGACATTTCGCGAAGTTGATATTATAGGGCATGTGTCACCCATGGTTGTTGTAATGCATATAATATATTACATATGAGACAATAAAATTTCTTATATATTTACTTCCCATGTCAAGTGGACCTAATTTCGTATATATTTAGTTCAACTAATTAATTTGAGTTAAGAAGAAGTGGATCAAGGTGATATACCCACCATCATCTTTACTATTGACCTTTAATGATAAATTACAGGACTAAAATCAAGTCACTCTGAAAACTACATTTATTGATGCTCAACATCACATAAACCTTATCATTTATTGTTTGCCTATTTAGTGTCCTAATTTTATGAGGAGTACTATAAATCCAACGTGTCCTACAACGTTTGTGAATGAAGTACGAAATTTTGACTCTGAAACCGCATATTGTAATGCATAGTCTACACTTCTAGTAATGAGAAAGTGCATTATCCATATCCCCTTTCAACACGTAAAGCTTCTAACTGACACTTGCAGTTTTGAAGGTATTGCCTCACTGACCATGATGTTTGGTGGTTATATTTTAGCGGGAAATGTATCTCGTTTTTGGCGCCTAATACATCCCACTGTATTAGATACGCAAGATACTCTAACCCAATAATACAAGTGTCTGAATTATAAACCCAAAATATGACAACACGTAAAGGTAGTCATTGACTCTTGCATTTTTCAAAAGATTGCCACAGTTAGTAAGATTTTTGGCAGTTCTATCTTAGCGGGAAAAAAAAAACTAGTTTTTCGCGCCAATAACACTAATATAACACAATAAAGCAGATCTATGAATTAAATACCATAAAGTAAACACAACTGGACAAAATCCTTACTCCATCAACACCCTTTCAGATTTTACTCTTTCATGAGAATGACCAACAAACACCAACCATTCTACCTGTCATCCACAATTATTATTATTGCATACACCTGCAAACGTAAAAAAGGGGTACATAAAATCTCTGAAGGAAAGAAATGCAGATGTCATTTGATTATGTCGGAGAAAAAGTCGACTAGCTTTAACTCTCTTTGTTATGCTTTCATGACGGAGCCATCCTCTAGTAGTAGTCTAGTTGGTTTACATATCTTGGAACCCGAAGTTGTCCGTGATTTAATATTGAAGGGATATGACAAGGAAGAATGCAGAAATTTGATGGTAATCACTGAAATGGGTTTCCTACCAGGACACCTCCCTGACTTAAGCGATCTTGATGGACTCAAGCAAGATTTTGTAAGGTGGATGTACAGTAAGATGGACACGTCTGAGGCAAGTAATGTTGTCCCTTCAATATTAGAGAAAATTATTGACCCACCCCTTACCCCTTTTGTTATGTTAGATCAAGTAATTAATTTAAGCCTAACTCCCATTGAAGTTCAAGTCCAAAGTTATTCAAACACTACAATGTATGTTCCTGATATTTTCTATGGGAGAGTTGATATCCATGTCTCTGCAAAAACCAACTTTTTTAGGATAGGTAATCCCAGAAGAACCGACATTTATATTTCATGTACCCTTAACATAGAACCCCTAATAATTTCCTCTAGAATGGCCTTGTCATTGGTTATATGCAACTGTAGAGGAATGGGAAGACAAGGTTTTCTGTTACACCTACAAGAGCTAATGTGAACAGTTGGGCCTCGAATTATCATCTTGACCGAGACAAGAGTATCCTATATGGTTGCAGTAATTTCATCTACCGAGTTTTTGGGAAGATTTGCAATAGATGTTATCGAACCATGTGTTGGTGGCGGCATTGAAATGATGTGGGAAAGGGGGCTATGTCATTTCATTAACTGAAAAAAAGGCGTGGACATGTTTAAAGGGACATTCAAAGTGGGTTAGATTTTCTTGGTTTTCCCAAGCAATTTAGATTCGTTGTTATCTTCCTGTAGGTGACAAATTATGGTTTCATATGCAGGGAACTGGGCGAGTTGACAAGAAAAGACAACACTTCCTTACACAATAGGGTGACTTCTTAGAGGTAGATATGGCTACCTCTAACCTGAGAACAAAGATTCAATGCCTGAGAAGACGAATTCGTTGACATTATTATGATGGCAAGGTGTACGTTGCATCAGGAAAAAGTCGATTATGCATTCAATGAATTGTTCAATCCGGTTTAAAACTACTATTAGATAATAATATCATATAGGGGGGGCAGTGTCTTGGGTGCCTTGTTGGTAAGCATTATGTACGCAACGGTCACAAGGAATTATCCTATATTTTATGTGATTATTGTAGGAAATCTTAATATCCTTTTGTTCTAGGTGAACGTTGTTTAGTTTTCCCTGTCCTAAATGATATTCGTGATATAAAGATAGTTGTCTCTTAATTTATGGAGAATATATGTCATATTGAGAAGCTTATTGTATGTACTTATATTAATATGCGTAGTTCAACTTTTAACTTACGTGTAATATATTACTTAACAACTCCAACTCTTGATTAAAAAGGGTTTATCTTATTAACACAAGAAGCCATGTATAGAATACATATTTGAAATTAATCCATTGGACCTTCAAAAAAAGAATGTAACCATACCTTTTTAACTTTAAAACGGGGTTTGGGTCGCCACGCTTCTTAATCCTCTTATCTTATCTATACTATTATATAGTAAGCTAAGATGAACAACTACATAGAAAAGTAATAATAAATGCGATCATTTGACATTATCAATATCTGTACATAATCGAATCATTAAAACGGGGTTTGGGTCGCCATGCTTCTTAATCCTCTTATCTTATTTATACTATTATATAGTAAGCTAAGATGAACAACTACTTAGAAAACTAATAATAAATGCGATCATTTTGACATTATCAATATATGTACATAATCGAATCATTAAAATGGGGTTTGGGTCGCCACGCTTCTTAAATCTTTTATCTTATCTATACTATTATATAGTAATCTAAGATGAACAACTACATAGAAAAGTTATAATAAATGCGATTATTTTGACATTATCAATATCAATACATAATCGAATCATTAAAACGAGGTTTGGGTCGCTAGACTTCTTAATCCTCTTATCTTATGTATACTATTATATAATAAGCTAAGATGAACAACTACATAGAAAAGTAGTAATAAATACGATCATTTTGACATTATCAATATTTCGTAATAAAAAGTTGTAGTTGATATAGTTGTATTAGCGTTTTCACTCATGTTTTGCTGTTTTTTGGCTTTAAATTTTATGTTTAAGGTTGCTCTGGAACATTATAAACATGATATTTAAACATATGCCTTCATACATTAATAGTCTTATCCTAACACATTTAACCCTTAATTAATATAGGAAGAAGCAACAAATTACAAAAATAAATTGACAAAAAATATAACTAATAAGAAACATAAAATCAATCAAATTCACGTGAGTGAGCATAGTAAGGCTTAAGTATAAACAAATCATCCATAGCCAGGGGCGGATGGAGGCACCTACAAGGGGATGTATTTGCATCCTCAAAAAACAAAAAATTGTGAAGTTACCAACTAATCCTCCCAATTTCGAATCCTCATTTTCAAATCTTGGATCCGCCCCTGTCCAGAGCCATACAATATGACGCAAATAATTGGATGGTTCATATGTGTATTGACTTGTTTGTTTGTCTAATTATCTAATCCAATCTACATTTTTCTTGAGCTCCTATCATAGGAACAAAGTATGTAGGAACTAATTTAACTACCAAATCTTACCATTATATGCCAATGAATATGGAGGTGTTTCTTCCCTTTATGAAGAACTTGATCCCTCTTTTGTCTTCTCCTTAAATAAGCAATTTTCTCTCTTTATAGGTGATTGAAATAATAATAGATAAATATATGTTGAGTTCGTATTCAAAAATTCGTAAGCAAACTCAAGTACAATAGATGCCCATTATCATTGTAAAGACTTTCAATGTTGAGATAATTGAATTATTGTTTCCCGTTTCACTTGAATTACACTGGACTTTAACCCCCCTCACCTCTGCCTCAACCTCTACCACGCAAAAACCTTTAGGCATGGGATAATATAATGGTAGTAGTTGTCTTAAAATTGTATAACCCCAATCATGATGGGTATAGTTAACAAGGTAATAGAAAATCTACTATCATCTTAAAAATTACTTGTCCCTTAGGCCAACAGTATAGAATTAGTTTAATTCACCAACTTTTAATCCAAACATTAAGTCTTTCACTAATGTCAATAAGGTTTTATAAGTAGGTAAACGAAGTAGTGGAAGGTCTTTCACTACAATTGTGAAAAGTCAAGTATTTCAACTGACATCATTACTAGATAATCAGCTCCACTTACTTTACTTAAGTGGGGAATCTGAGTTACAAAAGTAGGAAGTACATATCAACTGCCATCATTACTAGATAATCAACTCCACTTAGTTTACATAAGTAGGGAGCCTGAGTTACAAAATTAGGAAGTACATATGAACTGCCATTATTACTAGATAATCAACTTCACTTAGTTTATAAAACTATGGAGTATGAGTTATAAACGTGCATGGGGACATGGTTGTTCCTGAAAACATATTACGCATTAGAGGAGCCATCCCCTATCTCAACCAAAGGAACTGCCTGCACAAAAAAAAAACATATGAATTTACTTATATGTTAAGTACATGTGATATGTGAAAGATCTATTTAAAGTTGCATATTATAGTAGAATGAAGACGTGAAATACAATAATGTTAATGAAATGAGTAGATGAATCTCTACCTCCATACCTTAAAGAATCCTTTAATGGAGTGGACATCGTTATTGAGGCGGGAGAAGTGTAGATGACGGTGCCACAACATAACAATTCCTCCGGTATACCCATGGGGCTCAGCAATTGCAAAATCATGGAAGAAAAGGTTTCACAGATGGTCTTTGCATGGACAGATGTTGTTCTGCTCTCAGATAATATTAACACATCGACGTGGTGATGCTTTATAAAGTGTGTCATAGTGCGAAAGAAATCTGACCTACATATACCACGTGCATTCCAAAATAAAATGCAAAGAGGATCAATGAATTCATGAGGGTAGTCTATGAAATCATCCACCTTTACACCATGATCAACACCCAACACTGACGACAATGGGAAGGGAATGGTTGCATTGAAGGACGAACCAGTTTCATCGTGGTAACCAATTACGGTTGTGTCAATAGCCAACTCTTTGAAAGGAATACTAGGAGTCAAAATTACAAGTGAATTGGCGAAGCTTCGGTATATCACCTGCACGGACCCTTTCAAATCGTAGACAACCCTTCTTTGGGGTACCAAGGGTGAAGGATCACAGCTATATTCTAGTTCTGGAGGAAAGAGGGTTCATGTGTCATCAGTGGTCAGCCAAATGTATGCAGTGTCGGCCAAATTAGGGTTTATGGCACGAAGGTCAGACAATAGGGGGATGTGAAATAGAATAAGGTCTTCACTCCACATGTTCCCTGCCATCATAATACCTTTCCAAGACTCCTCAAGTGGGTGAGAAGGATTCATCATAATTTGTCGTATGATAGTAATAGGCACTTTTAACCGCTCTTGTCTTTCCCCTTCCCCTCTGATAATAAAGAACTTAGCTTTATTAGGGTATACCTCAGGGTAAGTAGGGATTGGGGGTTGTTCATATAAATTAGGGGAGGTGCCAATATGGGGAGAGACATTATAGGGTTAGGGAAATTGATGGGATGTTTTTGGAAAGGCATGGTGTAAGGATCCCTGGGTGTGGCACTGCTATCAATAGACTCAAAAGCAACTTCGTCGGAATCATCGGACATTGTTGAGCTATTCATAAAGAATCAGCGCCAATGAATATGAACTGCATAAATTTGCAACAAGAACACTTAACGGTGACATCCATTTAGTGTATACCATAGGGAAAAACATAACAATTGAAAATCATAATAATTGTAAGAATTAGTCAAAATGAGTTATACAACTTAGAAGCATAATCTCTATAGCTAGGGCATCTGGACTTTATAGGTTTAACAATAATAAAGTTAAATGTGTAAAGATTGGAATTTACATTACACTACAATAAAATAAATCAGATACAAATACGCATTATTTCTCAAATAAGATTTTTGCATTTAGTTTAGAAGGACATGCAACACATAAGCAAAACTGGGATAGCTAATTATGCAATTGTTATGATAATTAAAACTAGGATAACTATCGTTTCCCCACAAATTTTTAAAGTTAAAGAAGTGGGATGTAAAACAGAGATCTAATAAAACATAGTACCACCCTATCCATAATCTAATTCAATGAACATCCCCAAAATTTAATCACACCATCAACATGCAACAAAGTAACAAAGTATGCAGAAGTGAACTTACCAAGATTAATGGTGGTGGACAACGGGGTTGATTGTGGATGACGGAGGATATGAGCAACCAAATAGGAAGATGTATAGGTGTTTAGATTCATGCCGCATGCAACAAATAAGATTGAGGGGTGTTATTATATTGGAAGTGGGATGCATTCAATCTCTTCTTGTTTGTGACGAAACTACTGTAGGGTGAGAATTACTAAACAATGATATTATAGTGTGTGGTAGGGTAAAAACCGCATAAGAAAATACGTAGCTTTTATTGAAAAGAACTGATAGTTGTTTAACATATTAATAAGTTGAACAAAACATTCAATTCCTACCTCATTGGAATAAATTATAATGAAAAACACATAAGACCTTGTTTAACTGCTATGAACTGATAGTTGAGAAAGAACAACACAAGAGATAATGGTTACATGGTTTAATAATATACTACTACACAAACTCCTAAATACAATGCCATTAATCCTTCAAGTGGACAGGGGGATCTCCAGGCCTACAAAGACTATCATTACAACATGTAACTACAATAATTAAGAGGATCAAATAAATAAATAAAGACAATTACAAAAATCTCCGATCCCGAAAACATAACGAGGATCATAAGCATTAATGCAATTTATCAAAATTAGTGGATAAAAATTAATAAAATGTTGAAGGGAAATAATGCTATAAGGCCTTTTAAGGATTATATTAAATAATGCGTCATTTTTACTTAATAAACATATTAAAATAAGGTTATAAAAATATTACGAAGCATTCATTTTTCCTTAATAAAATATGTCAATCCAATTGTGACCGCAAATACTTGACATTTTGGAATTTCATCTTCGTTAATGTTGGGTTGTGGATGTCGATGTAACCATCTATATAGTTATTTTCATAACACCATCCAATATCCTCATGGCAAGATGAACCCATAAACTTAGTGGTACAAGGATGTCATGAAAAGTAAAGGTTGCATAAGAAATTAGATAGGTTATGGAGTAAAGGTCATCAAAACCACAAGGAGGTGGTACTCAACAAAATTTACAACTTTTTTTAACTAAACCTTAATTAACCATAAATAGAGGTATGGGAAATTATGATTTTATTTACAACCAATTGAGCTATAATCACAAAAAATGTGTGTTTGTTGGAAATGTTGAAGTTCATGGGTGTTTCCACATGGTTTATATGTTGGGCAATAGTCGCGAAATGCCAATGAGGTAATTGATGGGGGACAATAGTCTCGAAATGCAACATCTTCATACAATTCCTTCAAATTACGATCATTTCTCAAAATGTATATAAATTCTAATTATTGATTGGTTGTTTTTGGGTCTTACTAGTTTTAACATAACATTGCATTCAAACATTTGTTGCGTCTAGGTTTATGTTTTTAGTTTCAAGTGCTGTTAGAAGAGATGATTGTCCGTGATCAGATAACATATGAAATTATCATAGTCATTATAATACAAGCATATACGGACAAATAAAACGAAATCAGGGCAGAATCTTCAACTACACACAACATTCCTGCAAACGTAAAAGACCTAATAAACTTATGCTGCCACTACTAGAAAATGGCCTGATTCTCGACATTTTTTTCAATGATTCTTGGCACCTAAATGTGTCGAGAAAGGTTCCCTCGGCGCTTGGAAAAAGCGTCGAAATTTCGGTGTCGACATTTCTTGACGCTTTTTTGTGTCTCAATTTCCTTAAATTCTCGACGCTTTTCTGCGTCGATATGATAATATTTTCGACGCTTTTTTGCGCCTATATTAGGCTTTCCCGCAACTATAAAATTTCTTGCGCCAAATCATGTTTGACACCAAAAAGCGTCGAGAATGATTTTTTTGGAATAAAAAAATTTAAATTACTGTTTGAGTAATAACATGTACTCCGTAACTTTTTGAGATCAATCTCTCATCTCTGCAAATCACTTGTCATAGCAACTATTAGCCAAACAAATAAAAAATGTTTCTTTTTGGGTTCGAGAAAGTTATAGATATTATTTCGCCAAAAATTAGAGACCCATAATCTACAAAAGACTAAAAATCCCTGTGAGTGTTACAAGCTCTACAATACAAGCCACAAAGTCATACTAGACTAGAGCATACAAAAACCAACGCAAGCCTAGAAAAACCAAACAGATTAAATCGATAGACTTGATCATAAAATTTCAAATACAAAGTTGTCCAATCCAAAGGATCTGAGATTTTTCATGGGAAATACACCCTTTTCAGCGACGTATGACTTCCTATTGCACATGCTTGCTGGTTCGGAAAACAACATC
Organism: Corrigiola litoralis; assembly: GCA_901111285.1. NCBI lineage: Eukaryota > Viridiplantae > Streptophyta > Magnoliopsida > Caryophyllales > Caryophyllaceae > Corrigiola > Corrigiola litoralis. Next base: position 33,839 of record CAAKMY010070063.1, read on the forward strand.
AGACCATCTATTTCCATAACTTCACATTAAGTCCTTTAAAAAATAAAGATTAAACAAAGTCAGTGATGGAAAAAGAACAATAAGGCATCATACATAAGTAGTTAAGCACAGTCATGCTACTGCACAATATCGATGGCTGTAATATAACTTCGAAATTATCAATTACAAGCATCTCACGACTTATTATCTCCAACGACAACGAAGTAAAGATGTACACGTACAAAGTTAAATAATTAAACATCATTAGTTCAATCTTCCAAATAATACATAATTTTAATCAGGGTTGCTTCGCCAACAGTAAGAAACAATAAGTCCATCAGTGAAGATCAAAAGACACACCTCTAATGAGAAAAACAAACAAGGTCTTTGTGCACTATACACGTAAATGCAAAGTTTGGGAACTTGTAAGAAATTTCTACAGAACTAAACAAAAAAGAAGACCAAAATTGCAACACATATCTCCGTATGAAACTGCTACTACAATAGAAAGCGTATCTCATTTAGGTATGAAAGAAACACACTCCACCCCTCATGACCTTCCCCTTAAGTAAATTCTTATAGTGACTTCCATAGAGAACAAGTTAACGGAACGTACAAATTTTCTGATAACAAAGATTCTCACCAGCCTCCTTCAACAATTTAGCTATCTTTTGTATATTTGAACTCAATTCAAACTCTAGGAAGACAGATTACATAATCTATATTGTATTAGAGATAAGGCATCCTCAAACTATAAATCGATTTATCCAGTTAAAGAGCCAGTAACTACTCTCTTAAAGTGTCTGAGTTGAACAATTATGTAATTAAGTTGAAAATTCTATGATCAACCTCTATCCAAGAATGGAAAAAGCTCCAAACATAAGCATTTAATATAAATTTTCAATTATTCAGCTAAATCTCAAAAGAGTCCTTGTGCACGATACAAGGCTATATAATTTTTTGGCTACATATATTCACAACGGCGGTAGATCCTTGATGATTGAGAGGGGGGACAAAAATTAACAACATATGGTTGTATTACAAAGTCCTTATGCAAGATAACATCGTTAAATGCAAGGAGTGGAAGGGAGTAGCATCCATTTTACAAAATATAAAAAATTTCACATAGCTTTAGACATTCATGTGAACAAACGAGCTTGAAGCACTAACGAAAGGTGGAAAGGCCTCAAAAACATAACAATGTTAATACCAGCAAATTTGAACAAACCAAATAAGAAAAGACAGGAAGAGAGACAAATAATATGGATTAAGACAACCAATTGTAAGGTAGTCACTAGCATAAAACTAATATTTAGGAATGACGCACATACTAATTTATAGGTCCCAAAAATTATTATGGAGTAGAGTTGTAACTCCATTCATACATCTTAGTTATTCTCCGTTTTTATAAAGGCTTCTTATGACGTACATCAGATCGTTTACAAAGGCATTAAACACAAGCACATATTACTTCTAACTCCATACGAGAAGTATCCAAGTTGTATAATCATGAACTTCTGAACAACCTTTAATGATATCAAATTCAAAAATCATATAGACTATGCACCAAACAGTGAGAGGGTAATCAGATGACAAAGAAAAATATATGATACAAATTCAAGCCCTTAAAAATGACAGCACGTCTCAACATCCAAATTAACTAAACCAGCACAAAAGTTAGCTCTAACGTAAACCAGGAAATAAGGTTGCTAACAGACTAGCAATGAACAAAAAACCATCATATTCTACAATCAAATTTAGCATTGTACAGAATTATGAATATCACGACAGATTTGCGCAATACACTTGATCATGAAAACACATGCACATACACACACACACAAAGAAAAAAAAAAAAAAACGAGATGGAAACAAAAATCAATTTTGAAGATATGAAAATGCAAGGTATATCTAGTATATGACTTCATTAATCAAATACCAAATGCTCTTACTTCATCTTGGGACAAATAACCATCTTTGGTACACAATTGGCCACATATTATTTCTAACTTCAAATAGAAGTATACAATTATAGCATGAACGTTCAAGATTATAGATTAAAATACTTATGAGGAGCCATTAATGATCGAAATTTTAAAAAAAGAAAATATAAGCTATGCATCCAAACATATTATTGCCGTTGACATCAGTAATCACCCAACCCAGTAAACGACTTAGTTAAACTTATAGTTGCAAATGACTAATTTTTCCCAATCTGAAATGCCCAAAACATGAATTGTGAAATTTTTGATTCTATCAATCAACTTTTACTAGATGTCTACCCCCCCCCCCCCACCACACCCACACACACATAGAAACATAATACCACGGATATCCCAATTTATTACCCAAATGGTCAAAATTTTATGCGGGAAAAAAATAATTAGAAACAACATAAGAAACTAATAAAAAAACCAGAAAATAATTCTCAGTGAATCCTAGAAATTTCAAGATATGAGAGTTGAGAATAATACTTGAGGGAGTTTGCAATGTCGAGGATCGTTTGATAGATTGGGAAAAGACTGAGGGAGGAGAAGAGGTTGGGGATGGGGATGGGGATGGGAGATGGGAGATGGGAACTAGGGAAGTAGTGGGGAGTTTTAGGTGGGAAGTTTTTTATTTTCCCTCAAAACATATACGTGTCGCTCTAAAGATGTTGAAGTATAATATTTTATTATATTTTGTTCCAACTTGACACAGAAAAGTGTCAAAGCTCTTTTGGCATTAGATATCATCATTGACGCTCACTTGAAGCGTCGATCACAAAGTGTCTAATATTACCCTTTTTCTAGTAGTGTGCATGAAGCTTTTAATGACCATGACGTCAACGCAATATATGAGTCTTCTTTTAACCGTTGCAAAAGTTCCCTACTTTTAAAACTTCTGTGTGACAAGTGGCAGACCCAAACTAGCCGTTGTAAATTTTGTATATATAACCATACAAGCCAAAACACGATCTTCATAATACTTACCTCCTCCTATATTCTGTTTGCAAAACAACATCAATGGATAGAGAAGACTTCCAGTGCGACTGTCAGCGTTGGGTGAGAAGGCGCATGTCAAGAACCAAGCGTAATCCTTTTAGGAGGTTTTACATCTGTCCTAGGTACAAACTAAGAAATGGTTGTGAATACTTCCAGTGGATTGTGTGAGCGCAATAGGACCCCGTTTTCCGAAAAGGCGTTTTAGGGTCAGCCTTGTTATTGGAGGGTAGGAGGGTCACGCTCGGGAACCACCACTTAGAGGTAGGTGCTGGAAGGGCTATGGGCCCTTGACCAGTCCTTGGACTTCTCGGTTCCCAGCTTTTCAGTGGCTGAGTCCTATTGCAGATTGGCAGAAGTAAGAAGGGGGGGTGTGCCAAGCAAAAGCACATGAGCCAGGTTTGGCGCCACCAGTGATGGAGCCAAACCTGTTCTGGCGCCACCAGTGATGGCGCCAAGCTCACCAGGGGGGAGGCAGTGCGGTGCCTTTGCCCTCCTGTGGTGCTGTTTCGGAGTTAGAGTCGCCACCAAGAACTTTCGGTGTCTTGAAAACCCTTTGTCTTTAAAATCTAGCCTCGTAGACCAAAAGGTACCACGAGATGTAGAATTCGAGGTGGGGCAGCAGCTCGAATCTAAGCACCTCATGAGTGACTCGTATGGTAATGCATGATGGACTGGACTAGGTGAAAACAATCTGTCCTGCAGCATATATCAAAAGCACTGGTCCAGACTGGA
>CAAKMY010070114.1:0-33766 GCA_901111285.1 Corrigiola litoralis
CGGCCACCGGTCAACGGTGGTTGACTGGCCGTTGACCACCGTTGACCGGTGGCCGGAGGGTTTTTCCGGCGAAAAAATAGATTTCCCGGCTGGAAATGGGGTTCTGAGTGCGATTCCGGACTTTATTTTGCCCAAATCCCACTTATTTTTCGTAGATCTGAGATTTTCAACTCGAACACCACAAAGCTCCTGAAGCGCTCGCTTTGCGCCTCAGGCTGAGGCGCGCGCCTCCAGCCGCTTCTTGGGATCACCTGCGCTCAGGCCAGAAAAGCGAGGAGGCCATCGCCTCACTGCGCTCTGCGCCTAGGCGTGCCTAGAGCGCACTTTTTAAAACTAAGCTCTTGGTTTTATCTATTTTTTGATCAGGATATGGCTTTTTTGGTATCTTCCTTTTTTGCTGGTATTCTGAAATATGATGAGAGAAAAGAAGCCCTGTGTCTGATGATTTGACTTACAATAATTATGAAAAAATGTAAAGACAATTGGGCATACATAATGTTTGTTCCCCTTTTTAGGATATTAGAATAGCAAGGACGTCATTTACATTGTCGTGACTCAGTCGGATCTATTAGAGGAAAACATTCAATCAATAAGCGAAAGCCGAAAGAGGCAACAAAGACTTTAATTGAGAGATGTATCGTTGATGATCACACTTGCGAAGATTGTACAGGGGATGTCAGCTGCTTGTTGATTGTCTTTGGAAGCGATGTCTATATTTTATTTTTGGTACAATGGAAGCCATGTCTATATGAACATATATTACTTGGGATTTGGAATCATTTTTGGGTTTAGCTTGATTCCAATTTGCCGACAGCTTGTTTGTCTTTTGTTGGCCTTTTCACATATAGATAGTTTGTTATAAGGTTTTAATGGTACGCTGATATGGTAAGTGAAGCTATTCCTCTTGTGCCTACGCTGTTTCCCAATTCTCAAGTGAAGTTTTTTTTTTGGGTGGTGGGGTTGTTGAGCGGAGTAACAATTTACTAATTCACGGTATTTAGCCTTGTTTGTCTATTAACATTTGCAGAGCTACTTATCAGGATTTCAGTACAGTACTGGTTTGCTTCCAGTATTTAGCTTTGGGTGATTCTCTTTGATTGACTTAATTTAAGACTGTTGTCTTCTTCTCTAAGTACGATTTACAATGTCATAGGCCTTGTATTGTTCTGAATCCGAATGTTTGTGTCATGTTCGGGGGAAGTTGTGAATTTTGGGTTATATCTTTTTCTTATTGTTATGTCACCTATTCTTTATGGTGTAGGCTTATTGGCAGTCAAGATGTGCAGTGAGTATGCTCTTGTTGTTTGGTAAAATTCTTCATATAAGGTTTATGAGTTTGAAAAGAAAAAAAGTGGGGAAGGTGCTACTCCCACAGTTTTTTGGTGTATTTGCCTTCAGCGCACTGCTCATATTTTAAAGAGCTAAGCGCTTCCTAAATTACGTTTTTTTTTTTGAGGGGGGGGGGGGTTGCTGTCTTTTTAGCTTCTCTCCGGGGAAAGGCTGGGGGTCGTTTTATAAAGGAGCTGGACACATTTGTAACTGCTTTAGCTAGGAGGAGGACTTGTCCTCTATAGCTTCTATTTCTTCGTTATTAATACCTTTATCTTTGAATTAAAATAAACATATAAGGGGGAAGATATAAAGGAAATGTGCAATACTTGTTGTGTTTTGGATTTTTAGTGTATTTGGGTGGAACGAGAGTCTCGCATGGTCCGGGACTTTTCCGTTTGCTTGCTTATATATGGGGTGGTTGGGAAGCCTTCTAGGTTCTTTATTGAGTAAAGCTGCGGACTCTTGTAAAGGGGTTCCACTTACCTACTTAAAAGGAATTAAGTTAATTCGTAAATTCTAGGCCAGGGGGACATCTTGTGCTCTGACTTGCTATTCTTCCAGTTGGTCTCTACCAATACCTTGTGGTAAGGGAATTCAGTTATCTATTAGCCTATTTAAGTCTGTCCATTTTTGAGTGGGCCATTCCAAAATTCTGTCCTCTAGCTAGGCCTTCCTTTGATGGCTGGGGAAGCTGACTTCACGAGTTATGCTCTTTTTACTCCTGACTCACTTAGCTTGGCATTCAGTGATACCTAGTGATTTAGACGAGCTTTGGCAAATAAATTTTACCTAGCTGTTACTTGGACTGATATTTTGTGAATGCAGATGCGTGATTTGAACTCCAAAATTGTAGGATACTCCTCGAGTAAGCTGGTGGTGGTTGTGTTTTTCTTCACAACATAATGGTTTTTTTTTCTTTTTTCTTTTTTTGGGGGGGGGGGGGTCACGTGTAATTTTTTCTCAGATTTATGAAGTTTCTTATTTCCATGTGGCCCTGTTTGTGCTTTTTACCCCAGTATGGGAATTTGTGGGGTCTTCACCTGCGAAGACATCCTAATCATTGGGAGATTGAGGAGCTCTCTTCCTTGATTGTTCTCGTAGAATCTTTCAACCTTAACCATTTTAGCTTGCCTGCTTTGTGTCCACCTTAATGGGATACTAATTTTGTTTTGAAATGTGATGCACCGCTGAAGGTCTGATATTTTGTTTGGACTCTATGTTGGGTAAGATTACTACAGATGTCTTGCTTCAGCAAACAAGACCTACTTGGAGTCTTTCATCTGATGTAAATTTTGAACTGGGAGCTTTACGATTTTTCTCTGCAGTGACATGAGAAACCTTTTAGTTGAAGTCATGTTTAAAGCAGCTCCTTATATTTATATCATTATGCAGTTGTTGGCATAGAAAACAGTCTTTCTGTTTAAATGCTAATTTTTAGAGAATTTTAGGAGTAGGCCTGCTTACACATTAGATCTCCCCAGATCCCGCATATGGTTGGAGCCATACTAGATCGTGGTTGTTGTTTATGCAGTTGTTGGCATATAAAGAGCCTCGAGTCTTTTTTTCTTTTTTTGGTAATGCTACTGCTATTAGCTGACCCCCAAAGGCCAAATCAATATGGCATTAAGGCTTTGTTGTTGTGCTGCAGAAAAATCGAGAAGGTTGTGGAGGATTAGGGGAAAGTTTTCCATAAGGTACAGCTTTTAATATTATTCAAATTTGGCCCGTAAGGAATCTGAAGTCTCTAAACCTTCCTGTTAATCTGTAATTCAAAGTCAGGGACATAAGCTCTTCATCACTGTGGTGAATTTTTAATCAACAACAACATTACAGTACCCCAGTACCATCGAAGAGGCTCCTACAACAAGCGGTGGGGGGGGGGGTGTGGGTGTTCCAGGCGTACACAACCTTATCTAGTAATAACTATTACAAAGAGTTTGCTTCCAATTGACCCTTGAGATGAAGTGTGTTACCATCTGCTACTAATTTATAATAGGAGGCATATGGTTTTATGAACTGTTTTAGTCCATTACTAAAGGAGTATGAATCTTTGGCTCCATAAGAACTATGCATTTTTGGTAGGCTTAGTTTTTTAGGCTGCTATACACATCAAAGCTTTAATCAAGTTCTGCTGAACTTTTTGCTGGACTATGGTATCCTTGAATCTTTTAGGCCTAACATAGCTCTTGCTCCAGATCTTTGTGTTATATATTAGATAAGTTGTGCCTCGAGATCCCTTCTTCTTCATCATTAGTTGACTTATTTGCTTTAGCTCAGATTTTTTGGTAGTTCTGACGAGCAGTGGGGCTATCTTGGATCCTGATGGACTTCCTGCAAGTCAGAATTATGGGCTTGAGTAAAACAAACCAAGTCGTGGATATGCACTTGGTGTTTTTGGATTGAGTGGAATTTTACGCAGTTTTCATTGTTCTGGTTGGGGTAGGTTTTGTTCCTTTAAACTTCTTAGCGATATATAGCAGTGGAAGGTCTTAAGGTGTTCTGGATACTTTAGTTTAAAGGGTTTGGAGACCATTGTAATCTTGTTTCTAGGACTCCTTATCATTCAATGCTCATTGGATTTTATCAAAAAAAAATCTGTTTGAGAAAATGAAGAAAACTGAGATTGTGTGGAACGTTGTCTGTTACACCTTGACCCACTTTTTTTTTTTCTTTTTTCTTTTTTTTTTTTTTTTTTTTTTTGTAATAATCAGAAAATTGGATGTCCTGCTTGCTACTGTCACAGTGTCATCTGAAGATGCTACATTGCTACCTCTAGCTAGTCATTTATGCGTGAAGCATGATGAAGAGTCATTGAGCTTCATTGAGTAACTCCTAGTGCTATCTATATGATTCAGTTTGCTTAGAATTATTCTTTTCTTCACTCATGATTTTTGTTGGTGATTGGTAATGATGATGCTCGCTTTGTACAGCCGTTGTTCTAGTATTGCATGGGTGCCCAAGGGGGATGGTGCCTTTGTTGTTGCACATGCAGATGGAAACTTGTATGTGTATGAGAAGGTACACCTAATGTTTTCCTTGAACTACTGCTGGACAATATCTCCATATTTGCATGTTGCATTCCTCAGTTGCACTGTTGCCCTGATCTCTTTGATCTCAATATAGAGTAAAGATGGTGCTGCTGAAGTGTCATTCCCGGTTGCAAAAGATCAAACTCAGTTTTCTGTAGCCCATGCTCGGACGAGTAAGGTACTTGTTGCTTACAAAAAGTTGTATCTGAAGTATGTAGCATCTTATCTAGTCCGGGAACATTCTGTTCACTGTCTATTGCAGTTATTTTTATATGTCAGTCATTGGCATTGGCCCAGGTGTTTCTCCAGCTTGAACTGGTATCAAGTGCACCCCAGCCTGTGCCTGTTGGGTTGGGCTCGTTACTCTGCCCCTAGCCTCAGAATTCATGACTGTCTTTGTGGCAGCTATAGATTTACAGTTATACTGTGAAAAAATAAGTTTGGGATGAGTTCAATATCAGGGTTACCGGATTTGCCCCTCCCCCCACGACCCACGACCCGGATTGCGCGAACTGAATTGAAGTGCGATCGCGCACCAAATCTGGGCGAAACGAACCAGTTCGCCAGATCTGGCGACCCAGCTAGGCAAGTAGATATGCGGTCATTGCTTTGTTATATCTCGTATTAGAGAAAGGATGAAGAAGGAAGAAGAAAGAAGGTGATGGAGCGGCTGAGAGAGGAGAGAGAAGTAAAGAGAGTAGTGTTTTGCTTACTTTATTATCCTTGCATTTAATATTAGTGTATTAAATGAATCATTATATACTTGAAAGTTGAAACCAATTGGTTGTTGTACTAGTTTCACACCTTACAAGATGAGTTTTTTTAAAATTATTTATTACCCAAATTATTATTAATAAAGTTAAACACATATTTTTATAGACCCAAAAAAAACTAGCAAACCGGATTAAATGTAATTCCCTAGCGAACTGGGTTCCATGTTTTGAGCGAATCGCGAATTCGACCCGCGAATTCGATCTGAGCGATCTGCGAATCCGGTAACCCTGTTCAATATGCCAGGTATAAAATGTCTAATGCTAAACTTGAATAAGGTAAAAAAGTTAATTTCCTAGGATGAAAATATGAAACAATCACATGATTTCTGGCAGAATAAAAAATTCATCATTGCTATTAACTTGTACCAAAATGAATTAGTAGTCATTAGATCTTTGCTTGTGGGGCCTGGAAAATCTGCAAAACGATTCACACGGCAGGTTTTTTCCAAATTCTTGTTGGTAGGTAACCTTCGTTATTGACCGGTTGACCCTATGCCCTTATTTCTTAACTGGGGTCAATGTTAGAAATCAAAGAAATCTACCACTCGAAAATGGCTTTTCAAAAAGGATTGGCACCTAGTTATGTGGGTCAATTGAGCTTAGTATAACTGAAGTGGCTGTATACCTGCTGTTACCATTTCCAACTGCCTGATGCCACTGGGGTATTGCTTTTTGTGGTGGTGCAAGCCACAAGTACCATATAAGTGTGGTTATCATGAGCATCTTGATCAGTTAATCAGAATGTCTAGTATAAAAATTTGATATATTTTAGTTATTTTTTTTATGAGTAGGACACTCGAAGAATGTGATCAGATATTGTGCTGCTTTTCAAGCTTATTGGCTGTGTATAATTTTTTATACTCAAACCTACTCAGAAACTCTATCTTCTCATACTTGGCTCTTTTTTAAATTTTTGGGCAGAGTAATCCAGCTGCTAAATGGCATATATGCCAAGGACCAATAAATAGCATTGCATTTTCAAATGATGGCGTCCATATGGCCACAGTTGGAAGAGATGGTATTATTTAAATATCCTTCTACTGTCTAGAATGATGTTATCTTCGTTGTTTAATATACTCAGTGTAAGATTTAGTGGCATAATCAATCAGATTTTGGTATTCAAATACAGGCTATCTACGAGTATTTGACTACCCAAAAGAGCTACTCATCTGTGGTGGGAAAAGTTATTATGGGGCACTTCTCTGTTGTGCTTGGAGGTAGTGGACTTTTCTGAACTTTTAACAATGATTCTAGTATGTCTGGATATTGAGTTTCATGTCAATTCCTTTTCTCTTTCTTTTATACTATCAATTTTCTTACTAGAAACTTGATTATTTCTGTGTGAGTGTGATGGGCCTCATTTGTCACGCATCACTTAATATAAACAATGGTATACAGTGTTCTAACTAGACCATTTGAAAACTCTGGTAGGATTTTTTGGCTGTGGTTTGGCCTTGAGAGGATGAAGTAAAAAGATTTTGGTCTTAAGACGACAAGACGGTCCTCTTGGACATCTTGTCAATTTCTTGAGCTAGTAATGAACACCATTATAAAGGATTATGCATTTATCTTTCTCTTAGATCCATTTTGAGTTGAGCTTTGTCAATCCCATGGTTCCTTTAATAGTATGTCATTGATAATGAAGCTATTTGTTAACAGTGGGGACGGCAAGTATATTTTAACTGGTGGAGAAGATGACCTAGTTCAAGTTTGGAGTATGGAAGACCGGAAAGTTGTAGCTTGGGGTGAGGGTCACAACTCTTGGGTAAGTTATTTGTTTTATCAAGAGGATTACTGCATGTGATAATTTGTTCGCGTTATGTTTGTGAATTATTTTACCATCTGACTAGTATCCTTCGAAACTTTCAATGTCTTTAGCTACTATTTTCTAAATATTCTATCTGGGCTGCCTAATTGACAGGTTAGTGGAGTAGCATTTGACCCTTATTGGTCACCACCAAACTCCGATGACACAGGAGATAATGTCGTGTATCGTTTTGGCTCCGTTGGTCAGGTAAATTAAATAGTTTGTACATGTTTGCTGTTAGTCTGTGAATCTGGGATCAATTTTGGTACAAAGTCAATTTACTAGCATCTTTTGCGTCTTAATGAATGATTGGTTCCTTGCCCTAATCAGTCTGTTCTGTTGATCTGGTGTAATTGGCAGTAGCTGAATACTTTGGAACATGTGCCTGTGAATTCTGGCTTGAATTTTCCTGAAAGCTTTTGGGTCTTTTATGCTAGAACTTTAAATGCTTCATTGCCCTTTCAAGCTTGCAGAAATATGGCTGGAAGGACATATCCGTCTTTTCTGAAACTTATTTCATCCATTAAGAGCAGTATGTGGTGATCTTATCTGGGAATATGGACCTACTTTCAGAAAAATGTTGGCACTTAAGAGTGTTTATGCTGGCATGATTGCGTCTTTTGTGCATTCGTTGTTGCTGGCTGCAGAGTTGACATAGGTAAATGCATTATAGACCACCCTTATACATTGTGCCATGCCTGTATGCCACTATGCAAAACAACGGATGGGGATAGCCTCTCAATCATCCACCCTTTGGTTTTCGTTCAGCTACTAAGAAAGGAGGGGAAAGTAACAAGGAATATCAATATCTCCTTATGCAAGAATGGCCTATTGTGAAAAAGTCAGGCTGTTCTTAAGACTGGATTTCATTTGAAGGTCTTAGCCACAACTAAGGGTCATAAATTAGATATGGGATATTCTTCATGGTGACCCTGTATTTTCAACTTTTCTACATGGTGAACAATGTACCTTCAAAATTTCACATGGTCACGTCAAATTTATGAATGCTAGCATGGCGTGTATTATTGTTAGTTTCAACTAATTTGCACATCATAAACTAATGTGGCATTCATTTTTCTTCGTTTTTAGCGTCTTACCATATTTTCCCTCGAATAATCCTACCCCCTTCCATTCTTTGTAAGGTTCCCACTTTCTATTTTGGTTCACATTCACTATAAGGTTCCCACTTGCTTTATTTCTTGTTTGGCAAAGACAAATGATAAGATTGTTCTTGTCCTTGTGGGGTTACATTATTTACCCACTATCTCATTTTTATGTAGTATAACTCTTTTTCTCTCCTACTATTCAACCCACTATCTCTTATTTTAATAGTTTTTTTATTGTTTGTTTAAAACTAAGTGGAAACCTTACAAAGAATGGGAGGGAGTAATAGTTCTGATCCCTTATGATATATATATTTTTTTACTTAAATCTTTCATAGTGGACAATAATATGATAATTTCTTGCTTTGGTTTTGAAATTTAGTGAAGATGAGGTGTATGACTTATTATATAATAAGAAAGGGTGGAACTTCGGTGAGACAGTCTCACCAGAACATCATAGTGAGACCAAACCCCACCCACATTCCATCACTCTCTCTCGATAACCCACCTCCTTTATCTCCACCATCACTATCCACCTTAGCCCCCTCCCCCGGCGCAGGCCCGGCAGTTCCCAATCCCCCTCATCCGCGCTTCTCTCTCTTTTCCCCTTCCCCCATTGTATCTCTCTCCCCACCCCTTCGCCTACCACAACACCCCCCACCTCTCCTTCCCCTTCCCCACCACCACGACAACGCTCCACCCCACGCCTCCGGTAACTCAGGTCGTTCTTTGTCCAAACCGAAAATATGGGCACTAGGTGCTTCACACATGGGTTCCTGTCGTTACTAAGGAGTAAACAATGCCCCACATGGTGCGTGTCCGACAACATACGCGACAAAAATGAAGGTTGAAGAGAATGTTTGTTCGACTTCAAATACACAGATCTTGCCCAAACAAGGCATTTTCCGTATTGCCGGAATCAGATTCTACATCAAAAATCCGGTGGGGTAGGGCCATAGGGGTGACGGCGTCAAAAAGTTGTGCAAGAGATGCCGTCACTGGCAATTGGGGGAGGGGGAAGTCTTTGGGGCTCTTATTGAAAGGTCAAATGGGTAATTTCATAGGTCGTCTCGCCAAAAGTTTTGATAAGACCGTCTCATTTAAGTTTTTCCCATTAGAAAAACTTGGACAGAAGTGAGTTCTATGATTATTTTTGGACGTGCAAACTTATGGTTTACTTTCTTTGGATCATGATTTATGACATGCTAACATTCATAATTGTAAGATCACCACATATATTTATTGAATAGTTAGTAACACCGGGTCACCATTTATACTATCTTAAAATTGTTGTTACTTTTTTGCATTAGCTTGTCAATTCAACAAGAGGTCACTGAGCATAGATATGGAGGCTTTTGTTGTTGTATGATGCTCATTGAAGCAAGTTGCTAGGGGTTCATGTTTTTGGCCTCTTTAGGGTTCAATGTAAGATGCCTCAGTGGTATGAAGCTTTATCTTGAGTTTGTCTGATTCTCCTTTCTAGAAGATGATCTATGCCAAATGCGAGCAACCCCCCCCTCCCCCCCCCCCCCCCCCCCCCCAAAAAAAAAATGCGTAGGTCCTTGCCGCTTTTGTGTAGTTCTTTGATATGAAGTTTGCATGTTCATATTTCAGTGCTCTGATTCTGACTATGTATATCCGATCATGGGAAATATCTAGTTTAAAGTCAGGAACGATAGCTATAGCTTAAATTTTGAGCTTCAAGTATGAAATTCCAGATAAGTGGTAGAACATCTAATTTGTATGTTTTCTGCTTTTTAGCATGACCTTGGTTGCTGTGTAGAAGCACATCTGTGCTTTTTGTTGAAGTGCTTGAGTATATGTTGCTAGCAGATTTTGCTTTATCTTACAAGATCAGTTGTGATTGTAATTCCGCTCCTCAGTTTATGACCAGCAATTGCCTGAAGTCTTTGAGGGTGCAGTGAGAAATTACGCACAAAGGATGACTCCTAAGTTTTCTGATGCATGTGCATTTTGCTGTATTTTGTAGACTATTGTAAGAGATTGGTGAACTACGTTTTTGGTACTAATTGGTCATGTAAGGTCAGACTTTCATATTGCATTGACTCCGCTCTTTTTCCTGGCAGGATACACAACTTCTCCTCTGGGATTTAGAAATGAATGAGATTGTGGTACCGCTTCGTCGAGCTCCTGGGGGATCCCCTCGCATTGGATCCCCAACTTATAGTACTGCAAGCCAGTCGTCTCACTGGGACAACATATGCCCTGTGGGTACACTACAGCCCTCACCCAGCATGAGAGATGTTCCCAAGCTTTCTCCTGTAGTCGTTCATCGTGTTCACACGGAGCCTCTCTCAGGGGTAATATTTACACAAGATTCTATTCTTACTGGTTGTCGGGAAGGCCACATTAAAGTTTGGGTGAGACCTGGGCTTGCGGAGAATCAAACCAGCAATTCAGAAACAATTTTGAATGTCAACTCGAGAGACAAGTCATCGATGATGGTGAAGAATGGTATATCCGGTTATAAGCAATAAAAAGTATTCCAGTCAGTTTTCAGTGCCGCTGACCTCTCTTCAACAGGGCTTCTTTAAATGCTGAAGTTGGATAATGGCTGTGAATTCTTGCTTTTGTTGATATCACAGTTTGAAGAGTTGATTGTCCTGTCTACGTTCTTTATGGAAAATGACATTATATGAAAGCTGGAAATACGACAAGCAAAGCCTGTTTTTGTAACTAGCTTGGGTACATCTAGGAATAAAGGGCTTGAGTACATAATGTCATTGATGATAGGGAGGTATGACATTTACTATTTCTGAAGTACTAATGTTCTACACTTGAACTTCAAGTCAAGTTGTTACACACCTGTTACTTGGGGTTTCGTATATATGATAATTGTTGGTGATAGAGTACCATCTTTTGTGTCTTCTTCATCTTTAGCCTCTCCATTTTTTTCCCGAAATATTTAGCATCCCCCCCCCCCCCCANNCCCCCCCCTTTTTTTTTTTTTTTACTTCTTGTGAAACATCCGATACTTAATCCAATTGCTATTTATACTTTTGTAGATCCTGAATTTTGATTTTGCTGTGTCCAGAATTACAATTTCTTCATTAATAATTTGAGTTTGGAGACAGTACAAGATATGAGGGAATGGGTTACTCTGATACTTCCTCCTATTCTACCAATTTTTTACAAGTTCGAAGGAACAATGACACTATGCTAGTTTAATGAGCCTTATGCCCTGTTGTAGATAGTAAGTCGCTTCTTTCCTCATGTTACTCTAAGTCCAAGGTAAGTGTCACTTGGAAAAAAAAAAGGTCCATTGATATTCTCAGAAGTGATTCTTGAAACGCATCCTTACCAAGTATATCACGACATTGCGGACCAGACCTTGCCAATAAGGAATATATGACGCCCCAAAAGTGAAGGAATTGTGTTTCTCGTGACTTCAGTACAAACCTAAGACAAATGTTCAACTACCAAGGTCATCAATCAGTTCATCCAGTAGATTCAGCAACGCATACATAAAGAACGAGAAGAAGAAATACGTACATTGCAGGTAGACTTTCAGGTGTTACAATTTTCTGTTACCTTACTGCTTCATTGCTTCTCCTGTTTTCGCTAGATGGATTTTCCCAAGCTAGCATGCCATCTCATTCATCTCCGTGAGCATTTTGGCCGCCATACACACTAGCTGCTCTTGAACCACCACCTGCGATGAAATCGCCATGCATGTGAACAAACACACCCCACTGACCATTCTAAACTTTACAGGATATAACTCTTCTGTAAGGTATCCATTCCAATCCTTATGCCTCGTGTACACTCAGTGACAATATGAAAGAGTTAATTGTGGTAACTCCATCCCTAGTTATATTTCATCTTTAGCTATCCTCCCGCTCCCTCTTCAATTCGAATGTGTACCAATCATTTCAATCAACAAACTCTTTGACCTGACAAGTGATAAGAACATCACAGACAACTTGACAAAAACTAGAGAAAAGCATAATAGACATAATGAGCCATGCAGGCTTGTACGGTGGTAAAAAAAAAATTGAGGGGCTAATGTATTTCATCATGACCAGCAGACTTACAACTCGTGTAACGAATTCAAACATGGCATCATAATTCTGATGAAGTGATTCTGCCGATTCCTAATTTCTTCACCCAATACATAATCAACAGCATGTATTCAGATTCGAAACTTAAGCCGAAGATCAGCGATCATAGCATAGATAATCGTCGCCTTTATTACATTCAATAACATAATTAAGCTCCTTAATTCTTGACTTCTTGTAGCACAATCAACGCCCAAACAAATTCTTAATTAGGTTGCTCACGTATTCAAGAGCCTTGACATACTGTCTACACTCTACAGACGACAATTCTCCTGTTGAGAGCTGCATATGCTATATTCATGACTGTTATCTGCCTTCTACCAGCAGTCCAGCACACACTGGCATTTTACCCGAAGTCGTGTCAGTTATGGGACTGCAAAACCTCACAAGTGGTGTTCCCGCGAAATAATCGTCTACGCAATTGATTTGGCTAGAAAATGTGGCATTTCCAACTCAGTCCATAAATTGATAATGATAGGTAATGAACTAAACATGCATGAAGGGTGGTAAAAAAGACCGCAAAAATAATGCTACATCTCCATATGGTTGGTAATTGGTTGCAAGCTGAGATTTTCTAGCCATGCAAGATTCTTTTTCACCTTTATTCATCCGGCTTAGACTTGACAAATCATTTTTGCTTCATTGTTTGTATTCATTTAAGTGCGGGTTTGGTTAACTGAACTCTAAGAGGTCCTTTGTAAAATTGTAACCATTTTCCTTCCTCCTCTCTTATACTCCGTTCTTCTCAATAAGTCTTAAATGTGTTATCTACTTATCTACCATTCACTTTCGTCGTCTATCTGACTGCTTCTATATCAAGATGTTTCTTCTCATTTTTATGATCAAACTATGGAGCCAGTTATAAATATTGCATTTAAACACTGAACTGTGTAATGTATGTGCTGTTTTCATCAAATTTTGGATTTTTAGTTTGTTTGATGATTTGATTTCTGGTTGCATGGTGTGTGTGGCTTGGCGATTCCACACATTGTTGCTATTCAAGGATTTCAAGGTGATGGTTATGGACTTGTGGATCTTTTTTGGTTGGGCAAGCAATGGAAGTACTGGTTTTGGTCTGATGTATGTTATTGGGTTGGGTTGTGGCCGTGGGAGTTTTTTTCGTAAAAACGAGAAGTTGCGGAACTTAAATAAACAAATGCAACATCTTTTTTGAGATTGCCGCATCAAAAATTTTGGTGAGACCGGTTAATAAAATTTACAAGTTTACTATGGTAAGTTAACCTTTAAGAAAAAAAATCAAAAAAATACTCGCCTTTTTAGAAAAAAATTACAATACATATTATCGACCCTCAAAGTGAAATTGGATAAAGAGGAAACACCTCTAAAAGTGAGCATGCCATAGTGGAAAATGTGTAATATGCCAAAAAAAGAAAAGGGAAGATGAATTTGTGAAATACAATAGCATATTTGTATTTTAAGGATTTTATCAAAAGTCAGGAATTCAATTATATTAAAGAAATGCTGAAAAGATTTTAATCTGTCACACAATTTATTGATGACTAAATATTATCTCGATTTTCAGTTTGGAAATTTGAAGAATGGGATTTTTATCCATTAAATCAATAATACTAAAAATGCCTTGAAAATATTAACATGGACAAAGAACATCCATCGAAATTTCCAAAGATTGCCTATCATTTGTATAACAAGTAAGAGTGTTTCGCCGCTGAGACGACAACAAGGGAGTGTTTGGTATACCTAAGTGTTGTCAAAACTTTGATGTACTTGGGTATCAAAGAGATCAGACATTGCTTCCTAGAAAAATTGCTACAATTTTACACTATCATACAGACACCATAATGGAGTAAAACATTTGCCTCATTATTGTCTTGGAAGATATATAATCTAAAACCTATCCACACTGGGCATCTAGATGCGTGTATTTTTTATCCAATTAAAGTTAAACAAAGTCTCAATCTGGCTACCTATTTACCATTGTGGTAGGCAATATCATTGAAATCAACAAAGTAAACTTTAACGGCAACGTTATCTAACCAAACTGAATTACAAGCACCTCTAAGCAGTTGGTAGATAATATGTATGGTTGTGTGATATATCATACGCTCAAATAAAATGGTTTCGAGATAATTAGTTAAGGGACAATAAACGTTATTCATGTCATGAAGATAATTCAGCATAACAATCTTATCCTAACATATTGATCCAAATGTCGTCTTCACTCATGATTTCAAAAACACTAAACATACTATATATTGTTTTTTTATTTTCTTATAATTCTTTTTATACGTTCTAACACAAAATTCCTACTTTATCTCACTTTAATAATGTTGACTTATATGTCATGTATATATTTCAAATCACTGAACAAATTAGGATACAATATCCTACTTTATAGGAAAGTAATAGGGAATATGGCAATAGTAGTGAACGGTTATATAGTTAATTACCCATAATGTAGGAGATAAATAAATATATTGAGAAGTACATAATAGTCGATAAGTTGTCGTTATCTTCTTCAATAGCTCTACCTCCACCTTCATGCTTTCTAAAATATCTAAAACGTTGTCACTATCATCAACCAAGGAAGTAATTACAGTTAAAGTTGAACAAAAGATTTCACAATAGAATTACTTTATCTTATATAATAATACTTATATCTTTGTTCTTTTGTGATCATTGCCATAAAATGGGTCACAGAATTCAGGATTGCAGGAGGAAAAAGAAGGAGGAACAAAAAAAGGAGTTGCCTAAGATTCCTGATTCTACAGTTAATTCTGCTCCTAAGCCTACTGTAAAGGTGACTTCTGACAAGGATAGGGTAATGGTCCAGGATGAGGTTGATGCTGAATTCTTTCAAATGAAGGGATCTACAGAAAGTGACTAAGCATGTGAGCTTTGTTCATGCATAAGTAACTATAATGCAGAGTTGCAGGATCTTGCATGTCCTAATCCTTTTGTCACTTTGTCTGATTTGGAGATTCAACAGGAGGTGATTCTTTCTCAAGAGGCTAATCATGGGGCGGAGGACCCTTATCGTCCTGGAGTGCAATGATAGCCTGCTCTTGGAACATTAGGGGGTTAAATGACCCCCTAAAGCAACAAGAGGTGCTTGGCCTCTTGCTTAGACTGAAGATTGATATGTTTGGGTTACTTGAAACTATAATCAGGGAAACTAACTTTAGTAAAATTGTTAGAAAGAGTTTTGGTAGGTTTTCTGTGGTGAACAGTTATGCTTGGCATAGAAATGGCACAATTTGGCTTGTGTGGAATGCTGCTTCTGTTGATGTTCAAGTGTTTAGCATTAGTGCTCAATTTGTTCATTGCTTGATCAGTAGTAAAATTGCTGGATTCACAGGCTATTTTACTTTTGTGTATGGGTCTAATATTGTAGAGGAGAGACAGGAGTTATGGAGAGATATGGTGGATATTGCTGCTACTATTTCTTCTTCTGACCCTTGGGTTATTCAGGGTGATTTTAATGTTATTTTGAAGTTGGAGGAGAGAATTAGTAAAACTGCTCATTGCCTCTCTAACATGGAGGAGTTTGCTTCTTGTTTATCTGGTTGTGATATTGCTGACTTACCAGCCTCTGGTGACTTCTTAACTTGGACAAATGGGCAAGATGATATTTGGAGGGTATGGTCTAAGCTTGATAGAGTTCTTGGTAATTCTTTTTGGCTTACTCAGAATAGTGATATTGCAGTCAGATTTGGCCCTCCTGGGATATCTGATCACTCATATGCTTTGGTGACTATTCTTGAGTTTACTCCTCCTATTCTCAGGCCTTTTAAGTTCTTATAAAATTGGGTAGAGGATGATAATTTCTTGAATATTGTTAAGAGAGTCTGGCATTCTCCTATTTCATGTTGCAAGTTGTTTCAGCTATTTCATTAGTTGAAACTATTGAAATATGATCTCAGGTCTTTGCATAAGGCTCATTATTCTGGTTTGCAAAACAGGGTTGTTGTTGCTAATGATTTTCTTCTTTCTCTCCAATCTCAATTGCAGCTGGATCCTGGTAATCTTCTTTTGCAAATTGGAGTGAAATCTGCTCGGATTGTCTATAGAAAGCTTTACAAAGCTGAAATGTCTAGTATTATTCAGAGGTCTAAAATCTCTGATATTAAATACAATGATGAAAGTTCCAACTATTTTTATGCTAAAGCTGCTGATAGAAGGAACTACAACAAGATCAGATCAATTAGGAATGCTGAAGGGGTCCCAATGTCTGATCATGTGGGTGTTAGACAAGCTTTTCTTGATTTCTATCAGAATTTGCTAGGGACTGAATTTTCTCCTGCAGGTTTTGATATAAATTACTTTGTTCTTGGGACCTCTGTTAGTTGTGATCAAAGTGCTTGGCTAGATAGGCATGTTACTGCTAGTGAGATTAAGCATGCTTTGTTCTCTATTGATCCTAACAAATCTCCTGGGCCAGATGGTTATTCTTCTCTTTTCTTAAGGAGCTCTTGGGATATAATTGGTAGGGATGTTTGTGATGTTGTTATGGATTTCTTCCACACTGGAAAGCTTCTCAAACAGATAAACACTACTTTCCTTGCTTTAATTCCTAAGAAAGAGGTCCCTGATTCAGTTTTGGATTTCAGGTCAATCTCCTTGTATTCTGTCCTTTAGAAAACTATTAGTAAGATTCTTGCTAGTAGATTGCAGGAGGTTACTCCTGCTATTATTGGCATGGAACATGGTGCTTTTACAAGGGGTAGGAATTTGTTTGACAATGTGATTGCTGCTCAGGAGTTAGTTAGGATATATGGTAGAGATCATGTTTCTCCTAGAAGTGTGGTGAAAGTTGACATTAAAAAAGCTTTTGACTCTGGTCCTATTTTAGGAATATTCAGGTTATGTTTGGTTTTCCTAAGAAATTTATTCATCTTATTATGACTTGTATTAGCACTTCTAGCTTTTCAGTCTGTTTGGAAGGTGCCCCTCATGGTTTCTTTGAAGGCAAAAGAGGTCTCGGGCAGGGGGATCCTCTCTCTCCTTTTCTTTTTGCTCTTTGTATGGAGAGTTTGTCCAGGATTTTGAGAGGAGCCTTCAATGTTCATGGTTTTTCTGCTCATCCAAAGTGTGCTAAATTGAGGCTGAATCACTTGGTGTTTGCTGATGATTTACTTGTTTTTACAAGAGGTGATCTGCCTTCTATCTTGAATGTAAAGAAGTGTCTTGATACTTTTGCAGCTATGCAGGATTGGAGCAGTAAAGGGTCTTTTCAAGTCCATCTTGCTTATGATTTCTTCAGGGGAGTTGTTGTTGCTCAGAATTGGTGTAAGCATATCTGGGACAGTGCAGTTTATCCTAGACATGCTATTATTGCCAATTTTGCTATTCAGAACAAGCTTCCCATAGTTGATAACATTTATGCTAGAGGTCTGATGTTGGTGAACAGATGTGTTCTTTGCTATCAGCAGGTAGAATCAAGAGATCACATGTTTTTTGAGTGCTCTTTCACAAGAAGTGTTTGGCATCAGATTCTTCTTTGGAACAGAGTTCAGAGAACTCCTCTTTCTTTGAAGCATGAGTTGTACTAGTTTAAGACTCATGTCAGAGGCAGTCATTGGTTTAAAAAGAAACTTAGGAGCTCTTTTGTTGCTACTGTTTATTTTTGCTGGATGGAGAGAAATGTAAGGTTATTTGTTGAAAAAGTGGAGGATACGGAGTTGCTCATTAGGAAGATTAAGTTTCATGTTTGTGTGAGGATGTTAGACTGTCAGTCTAGTATAGACAGAACTCGATTTCTATTAGATTGAGTTTCTTTTTTCTTTGGCTTTTGTGCTTTGAGGCCTGCCTCTTTTAGCTTTCTCTGGTGTTCTCTTGTAATTGGTTATTCCTTTTGGTGAAATGAAAGAATTATCTTATTTCTCCAAAAAAAAAAATACTGATATCTTTGTGCTAAACCCCTAAATATTGGAATATTGAGAGACAGAGAGAGAGAGAGAGAGAGAGAGAGAGAGAGAGAATAGTATTATATTAAAAACATATCATATATGTATTATTAAGTTAGAAATATAATATGATGACTTTAAATATTTTTCCAACATGATGAAGAAAATATGACAAAATTTTATGGACTATAGAATCTCATTCTTACCATAAAATACATTGAAATGATATTAAAGTTATGATATAACCTTAAAAACCTAATTCTTTATCTTATACTTGACATATATATTAACCTCAAAAAATAGATTAATTGGGTAGAATTTAAAAATCTTTTAAATTAAATTCAATCATTATAGGAAGGTAGCTCCATATTATATAATTTAATTCTCTGCTATTACATTGGATGTACTACATAAGTTTATAAATCCCTTAAATAAATTTCCTATTTAACTTCGAGATATCTAACTATATCAAATTATGTGATATTGTATACTATATCCTTATTTAAGAGAAACATATTTATAGATTTCAAATGTGTCAAATAAACTTTCTATGTGATCTCATTTATCTAACATAGAAATCTATCTTGAAAATATCAAATCCACTTGACTATTGACGAATTGAATAAATTGATCTAAATGATTTAAATAATGAATAGGCTAAATATAAAAGCTTGCCTATCAAATAATAGTACATCATGAGTTTTTTTTTATTGGTGCTAGGGAACACATGAGTTATTTTTGTAAAATTGGAATCAAATATTTGCATGCATACACCATTTTATATTTAGGAAAATTTCATAAATGGTGCCATGAGGTTAGACGTAATTCATAATTGGTGTCCTCACATTTTTGTATTACCTTTTTGGTGCCCCGAGATCACTATATAATCCACGTTTGGTGACCTACAACTAACACCGTTAGCTTTTTCGTCAAATTTCTTCTAATATCAGATTTTTTTACTTAAAAATAATTACTAATTACTAGTATTTTTATTTTGAAAATGACAAACATGTTATATTTGCACGAATTTGACAGAAAAGTTAACGGTTGTTAGCTCGAGGTCACCAAACGTGGATTATATAGTGACCTCAGGGCACCAAAAAGGTAATACAAAAATGTGAGGACACCAATTGTGAATTACGCCTAACCTCGGGGCACCATTTATAAAATTTTCCTTATATTTATCTATATTGAACCCCCCAACATATGAGTTTTTATGATAAAGTTTTGGGTTCTATTACGGGTGATAGACTAAGTGTGATAATTTTTGTGTATTGAAAAAAATTCATGTCTGTACTAATACTATATATTGAACGAAACCAAAGAGAAATGTGCAAAGTCCTACCATTATCAATACCTAGTACTATTATCAAGTCTCCAATCCGTTCACCCATGGCAATGCAAAGAGAAAGGGTTGTAAGGCTCATTTTGATCCTTCGTGGCAATTAAGAAAATGCTTTGGTGGCTAAAAGAAGACGACTTGTTATTGATCCTAGTTCTCCTACTAATCTTTTCCAATGTAATAGTTTAGACTTTAATTTTGTTGTCTTTTCTTCTGACTCAGAGAGTCAGAACAACACTAGTATATAATCGTTTCCTTTACTATTGTCAAAAAAAAAAATACCTAGTACTATTGTCATAACATATACTACTCCAATTGTATTTTATGTCACCATAATGTATACTTAATACTTATTATTAGCTTAAAATGATTAGGTTGAGCCACAATGTAGAATCATTTTGCAAAATACACAAAAGAAGTTATTTTTGTATATCGATTTAGTCTATGAAAAATAATTCCAATCGTGCCACATGGCACGATCGTTAAACTAGTTATTGTTCGAAAGATCAACGGATCATAAAGGCTATATATATGTCCACTAAGTTACTTACCACATAAGAAGTTTCATGAATATGATTGGAGCAACCAAGTTTTTTCCTCATTAGGTGTAGCTTGATAGACTTTTTAGCAGGACAGAGCATAAAATGCAACAAAATAAAATCGTGCACTTTTTCCTTTTATGTTGGTTTTTTTTTTTAAATCTTACTCTTACCAATGTGAGATTTTCAATGACGCAACATGTATTATCCCACCAATACGTAATCTCAGGTGAATGTAAAGTTATTAATTCAAATAAATATTGCATTTAAATTTATTTCACCATGAATCTATACAAACATTAAGTTTAGAGATGAATCAGCCAATTATCATCAACACTTAAATCCTTCCAAAAAGAACACCAAAAACCGAGTTTGGATCCGTTAGAGTTTATTTATCATAGAGTTGGTAGGGTTTACATAAATAGTATCATAAAGATGAGAATGTATGCCAAAATCACCTTAAGAGGGAGGCGTTTATGAAATTGTTACTATTATAAATAATATCTAACTATATGGTAATTAAACTCTAAAGGATCCCAACACCCAAAAAATCCTAAAAAGGGAAATTATTAATGGTATCGTTGTGATTTCGTGTTTTATCTGCGGTACCTTGACATTTAGGATATATCTATGGAACCCATAAAGTTTATTTTGCTAAAGAACATTCTTTTTCATTCTTAAACAACAAAAGTAGTTTTTTTTAAAATATTATTCTTTATTTCTAAAACAAAATAATCACCGAGAATTAAAAAAATCATTAATAAAAGTAAATTTTTTAAGCATATCAAAGAGCTTTATAATGGTAAATTAAACCAAACAATATTTATTAACAAAACATTTTAAAAATCATAAGTAACAAAATCGATTCTAAATGTTTATAAACAAAAATAAAACAAGTATTACCAAATACTACCTAGAGAAATTGATTTAATTAGCTTTAATCCATTTGAGTTCAAGTTTCTACTCACTTTGTTTGTGTAAAAAACTAATAACAGACCTTAAAAGTGCTCTGAATATGAGAGATATCACAGAAAAAACATAAAAGCTCAAAAATAGCCAAGATAATTTCCATTGAAAAAAAAGTGAAAGTGGATCTTTTTATCCGAATCCAATATGTGCAAATTTGCTCTACACTCGGGTTGGCTTCAAAGTCAGCATCACCAAAGAATCTCTACAATAAGGAATTTATTGATGCACACAGTAATTCCGCAACAACCAATCAACAATGAATAAAAATTAGTGAAGCAGGAAGCAGGAAGCACCAAAGCGTAGTCTCCCATTCGACCACACGTCCACACGTAATCCAGCTCATGCCTTGTTCTCTATGCCCCGCCCTCTATAAAGAGCCCCATCATAGTCAGTCCAAATATATAGTCAGAGCTAGAAACTGAATCTTTCACGTCAATCTTATTTATTGACCTCATTATATTCCCCCTTCATTCATATTTTCCCACCGACTAACGCTACTGTATACTGTACTCTTACACAGTTACACTCTCCTCCTCCCTTGTAACTAAGCTATCATCATATCATATCATTGTCAATTTTCCTTTGCTTTCCAAAAGTCACAAATATACTAATAAAGAAAACTCGAAAAGGAAAAGAGAGCGTATGTATGTCCTTCTATGTCCCCTACTTTACACATGTAGTGATACTATTCTTTGTTGATAGATCGATCTGTCACTTACTTAACATTCAAGTCTTCCTGTTACCCAGGTTTAATAGCTCCTTGTCTAGCTAGCTTGCGTTTCAACTTAGAGAGAAAATGGAATGCATGAAGAAGAGTGCATTATGTTGTTTCTTCTTGTTGGTGATGATCTTGAGCAGTAATGGAGAGAGCCCATATCGGTTTTATACGTGGAATGTGACTTATGGTGATATTTATCCTCTTGGTGTCAAGCAACAGGTATGGCATATTCATCTAACTTTCTGTTGTAGACTAAAGAGTGGATTACATATTCTTAGAAAAGATTGCCTATGTTTATCATAAAAGTAGACGAGCTCCCTCCAAGCTCTAGTTTTATGATAAAAAAGACAGTTTCTCCAAGACTTCTGATAATCAATGATGATGAATAAGAGTAGGTGGGTTGGTTTAACATATGGTGAAAATGCAGGGCATATTGATAAATGGGCAGTTTCCTGGACCTGCAATTCAGGCAGTCACAAATGACAATTTGATTATCAGTGTTTTCAATGGGTTGGATGAGCCATTTCTCCTTTCCTGGTACTCTCGTGCTTCAATAATACTATGTCTCTCATTAATATATTTGTTTGCTAATTTACTCTTTTGCTTTTTACTGTATTTTGTTATGCTTTCTAAATTTGAATATATTCTATAGAACGGAATGTTATTGTTACCAGAAACGGAAATGAGATTCTCTTGCTTCTTTGGGTAATACGAAATGTTTTAGTATCATTTTTGAAGTTTGTTGATTAAATTTCGCAAGAAATACGGAGTCATTTACATGAACTGGCATATTTTCTACTTTTTTGTTTTCTGAAAATGGCATATTGTCTTATCCTGGTAATGCACATAAGACATCTTTTTTCTTTTTAGAACAATAGATTGCTGATCATGAGGTATCAAACACAGCAAGATTTGTGAAAAATAAGAAATCTTTTGAAAAAGTTCGGAAAAAATAAAATAGGATAAAATAAATAAAAATAAGAGGAAGAGAACAAATCCGTAACTAGAGTTATTACTAGTCAAACTATCTCTTTAAATAGTGTCAAAAAGTAAATCAAAAGTACAGAGGTAGTATATTTTATAGGAAAATAAGATAGCGCCATTCGGTGGTACCGAATTTGGGCGCCACCCCTCTCAGTGAGCCACCAAGCATTATAATAATACATGTGAGAGGGTGGCATCCAAATTCAGTACCACCCGATGGCTTCCTAAGCGTACTACTAATAGCGACTTTGGCCAAAAACTAGTGACTTGCGAAGTGCTGTGCCTCACATGACTATGAACCTCAAGATTTGGTCCAAAACCGAGTAGTAAATTTGCAGGGGACAAGTAGAGGCTTATTCATTTATGATCCGCCTGCAAACGTTGACAGATCTGAGACAGCAATCTAACTCTGACACACTGACAGTACTAAATTGCCAATACTAAAAAATGAACCGAACTAGTGGACCCACAGCCCATGCGACGATCATTTAGGCTTTCTAAAGTTATCTTCTTTGAATATATTTCTGACAGTACAAAACTAGTAATCATGTATTGCACTTTTAGAAATCATATGTATCGACATGACATTATCAAACCCGGCCACTACATTAACCATCTCCCTTGAAGGTTCTAATAATTATTCCTAAAATTTAACGTAAATTATCTCATGCTTATGAATTATCTGTGAAAGGAAAGGAGTGACATTACGAACAATGCAACGCGATCATCTTATCAAATGGTTTTAGATGAGGATATGAAATATTTACCATTCAATGTCTGTTACATAAGTGCATAGTTTTGTTCAGCAATACTCTTAGCTAAATAAAACACCCTTCATGACCGCATTTCGGATATTTCTCTGCTTTGATCTGTAGAGCACTCCAATAAACTGATTAACAGTATACTGCACATTCAACTTTCACCAGTAGCATGGTGCAATTTGTTCTTCATACCTCTGGCAACTAGGATTAACTTTGTAATCTAGTTCACATAAGAAGAATTAAAAAAAATGAGGTGTGAGGATTCTGAAATTCGTCATCACTGAATGTGCAGGAATGGCATACAACAGAGAAGAAACTCCTGGCAGGATGGTGTATCCGGCACCAACTGTCCCATCCCTCCTGGTCAGAATTATACATACGTTCTCCAAGTTAAAGATCAAATTGGTAGTTACTTCTACTTCCCGTCCCTTGCTTTCCACAAGGCTGCAGGAGGTTACGGTGGCATCAGAATTGATAGCCGACCCTTGATACCTGTACCATTTGCAGCCCCTACTGGAGACTTCACCATTCTCGCTGGAGACTGGTATAAAACTAACCACACAGTAAGTCAGAAGCTTCCACATTAAAACTAGTGTTTTAACAGGAGGAAAAGTAAAATTCGGGCTTCTTTTTTGTTTCAATTTACAGGATTTGAAAGCAATAGTAGACAATGGGAATAATTTGCCCTTCCCTGATGGACTGCTTATCAACGGCCGTGGATCAAATGGATTAACATTTACAGTAGATCAAGGTGGTGTTTGTTTAGGAGACTAAAATTTATTATAGAAATTTTCCTAAGATAATCTTCTTATGCTTGTAACGATGTTCGGTGGGTGATTGTTGGCAATCAGGTAAGACTTACAGATTCAGAATATCCAATGTTGGGATTGCAACCTCGGTAAATTTTAGAATCCAAGGCCATGCCTTGCTGTTGGTGGAGACTGAAGGAGTCCACACTCTCCAGAACACCTATGAGTCCCTTGATGTTCATTTGGGACAATCCTATTCAGTACTGGTTACAGCAGATCAGGCTCCACAAGATTACTACATTGTTGTGTCCTCCCGTTTCACTTCCGAAGTTCTTACTACAACCTCCATTCTCCACTACAGTAACTCCGCAGCCAGTGTTTCGGGACCTCCCCCTGGTGGACCCACAACTGATATTGCTTGGTCTATTGACCAGGCCAGATCCATAAGGTCAATACCCTTGTGCTCTTACTTATTATGAATTCTATTGTTCCCTTCTTTAAGAATTGGATCACATTTGTGATATGTTTAATAAGACGACTTCACAAGCATAATCTCATGGTGTTCACTGTAAATATAATCAGACAGAATCTGACTGCCAGTGGACCAAGACCGAACCCTCAAGGCTCCTACCATTACGGGATGGTCAATACGACACGTACCATCAGGCTAGCAAATTCTGCTCCGATGATAGATGGGAAGCAGAGGTACGCTGTAAACAGTGTATCCTACATTCCAACAGATACACCTTTGAAGCTCGCTGACTACTTCAAGATACCCGGTGTTTTCACCCTTGGAAGCATCCCAGACAGTCCCACAGCAAATGGTGCTTATCTCCAGACTTCTGTAATGGCTGCTGACTACCGTGGATTTGTTGAGATCGTGTTTGAGAACCCTGAAGACACCATTCAGTCTTGGCACATCGATGGTCACATTTGCTTTGTTGTGGGGTAAGAGTTATTAGTCATATGAACTCAATCTACTTTATGTACAGCTCTTTTGGATCTCAGTATTCAGATAATATCATGCATTATGTGCATTAATACAGTATGGATGGAGCACAATGGTCAGCTTCTAGCAGATTGAGTTACAATTTGAGAGACGCAATTTCAAGAAGCAATGTGCAGGTAGGTTCTTTGAAGTCAATGAGTAAATCTATTACCTGCACTTGGGCATCATATTGAACTTTGAAAGTAAGATCTAATTTGATACATTTTTTTATGGTAACAGGTCTATCCAAATTCTTGGACAGCAATTTATATGCCACTGGACAATGTGGGAATGTGGAATGTAAGATCAGAAAACCTTGTACGCCAATACTTGGGACAGCAGTTTTATCTTCGTGTCTACTCGCCTGCTAATTCTTGGAGAGATGAATATCCGATTCCGAGCAATGCGCTTCTTTGTGGAAGGGCTGTGGGAAAGAGTACCAAGTTTCCATAGCTGTCACAATGGCGTCCGCTTGGCTATAGAGATGGAGGGGCGCAGGTTGCTCCATGAAGAACTTTATTCAAACATTAGATCATGTTCATTTATCAAAGGCTTTGGCAGTTTTTTACGTTAGCTTAGCCTTTTAATTTATTGATTTCTAGTTTCTACATTACTCAAAATGAGTGGTGTCACTAATCTTGGACCCTGTCGCATGAGGCTACAAGCGCATACTGTCTAAAAGATACTTGCAATCTATAAATTATTGTTAAAATATGTTCAAGCACTTGCATCACGTCTAACATTTCGCCACTTCATCATATCCTCTTTTTAAAAATAATTAGATCATGTTCATTACAATTTTTCTTCTCTTTGTAATTATTTTAAAACCTACAGATGTCAAATAAATCTAACACTATAAGAATAGTCACAACAATGCAAAAAAACCTTTTATTTAAATAACATGCTATGAGTGTCTATTGCCATCGATGTATTTTATATTCTGACTTCAAAACATTATATATGGAGAAACAAGCAACATTATACAAATAAAAACAATCTTTTCTGAAGTATTTTTTACAACCTCAAATGAATATAGATATATGTAAATATGCTCAATTATTACATCAATTTAAAATACATTAATGTGTCGTGAAAACATCTAATACACATAAATTTTTAAAATAATCAATTCGAATATACCAATTACATGCATATATTTATACACTCTACCATCAAATAATATAGAAATAAGGTCTATGATAATAGTCTCTTTTTTTTTTTTTTGACAAGCCTATGATAATAGTCACGACAATGAAATTATGCAATATAAATGGTCTACTATTATAAAATAAGATCCTTCATCAACACTCTTATCCCTTTCATTCACCGAAGAAAATTTGACCGCAAAATACCCATTGTAATAAGCATATAATTCTGGGAACTCAAAAACTCAGGTTCATTGATCTTGAATAAATTTCTTGAGATGAGTTATAAAAGGCTGCTCACCCACTATGTAGATCATGAGAGCTGATTTTCATTTCTCTTTTTCCCCTTCAAAGAGATCAATAGACCTCTGACAGTCTAGTGAGACTGGGTAACGCCTCTGCTAACAAAACGCTCAATAGGCAAACGCAAACGACTTTACCTTAAATGAGGTTCTCATGTGAACCTAACCATTAGATTATTACATAGAACCATAAATTAGTTGTTTGCCGAAGTGTACGCATGTAACTTTGGACGGACAGATCCGGAGACTCAAAGAACCTTTGGCGATATAAATAGATCGATAGACCTCTGACAGTCTAGTGATAATGGGTAAAGAACCTTTGGCGATATAAACAGATCGATAGACCTCTGACAGTACCGGGTAAGAACACCTCTGCTTACAGAACGCTCAAACGATTTAGTTGAGGCCTCTGCTCTATGGGTGTGAAAAGTTGACGACCATAAATTCAAAAGCTACTCATATATTCAATTGTCCAATTTGTTAGAAATAAGTACTAATTACAAAAGCCCCTCCCACCCTAAAGGATAGTATTAGATTAAGAAACTCCACATTTCCTAATCTTCTTGGGGTGCAATATAATGTTTATCCACATTCGTCCCTACCATTTTCAAATTCCCCATCTTCAAGTAACAAAGAGAAATTTCAGGTCTGCTTCAGTCAATTTTGATAGAGCATCTGAAGATCCTCCAACAGTCCTGTAAAGCAAATTCTGAGTAATTAAGTTGACTCGAAAAAATAACAGGGGAATATGGAAAAAGTTACAATGATGTCTGTAACTAGAATACAACGCAAAGTTGACTCACCCTTCAAAAACTAGTTCTTTCTTCTCCTGCAGCTTTAATATTCTCTCCTCTATTGTGTTCTCTATTACAAATCTCACGATCCTACATCAATGAGAAAAAGACAACAGACGACAAAAATATCACATAAAAGAACATAACAGTATCCAGCAAAGCCATAAACAATAGCAATAAGATATGGTACCTTATTGGCTTATATTGTCCTATTCTGTGTATTCTGTCCATGGCTTGTCGCTCTGTGGCAGGATTCCACCAAGGATCCATTAAAAATACCTGAATAATTATCAGTAAGGAGAAATTACTCATCAATAAGAGAGCCATAGTGGTGCAAGCAGTTTCTTCAATACTTGAATAGAGCAACTGATTCAACCACTGAAGATTAAGCTCCAAATAAAATATGTACACATGTTCTAAACAGTCATCAACAAGGTTACAATATTGCAGTATACTTGCTTACATGTGAAGCAACTGTAAGGTTGAGAGCAACACCTCCAGCCTTCAAGCTAATAAGGAAAATCCTGCAGTCGGGGTCCTCATGAAACCTTTTAATTGCATTATCTCTTGCAGTTATGGTCATAGATCCATCTAGAAGGACACAATTTATACCAGACTACGAAATTTTCAACTGTGTTAGAAAAAATTCTCGGCAAAAGTAAGGCTAACATTAAATTTAACACGCTTGAGAACATTTACCTTCTGCAAAGAGTACATAATTAAATCCAAAAATGATGTAAACTGGCTAAAGACAATCCCTTTTGCAGAGCCATCTCTTTCGATCATGAATCTGATCTCCTCCCTCTAGATTCATTTACATCCAAAGGAGCAATCAGCCAATGATTACAAGCAGATATAAAACAACTCTAGACACAGGTACAAGAAATTCACAGAAGCAACTAAAAACTATAACCAAAGTAAAATTTTATATTTTCCTAATTATCAAAATAATATTTTTATCACAGTATTATTATACCTATTGAATATTATTATTTTTGTATTATTCTTTCTATTGTAATTATCTTATTACTATTCAGTTTCATTTATATTCATATTATTATAATTCTAATAAGTCAAATATTAGTAACTCATTATTAATAATGATGAAAATGATGATAGCAATAGAATTATTTTCTTAATAAAGACATGACTTTCATAATTGATTAAATATAATGTTATGCACATAACACGACAAAGGATAACTATACGTATACATGTAATTAAAAATTATTTAACTTATTAAAGCCACAACCAATAGCCAACTTAACCAAACATGTTTTCTATGTAGAACTAGTAAAAAAACCAGCTAAAATGCCATGCATTCCAGGCGGTCTAACAAACCCAACAATCTAAGCCAACAGCCAGAAGTCATTTGCCAAACAAGGCCTTAGCCTATGGTCACCAGCTCTATATCCTTCAAGGATGTTAAATTGGTCAAATATAAGTTATCCATATGAAGTGTCTCCAAAATAGATCTATTAGACCAACCGTTTTCTCAATAACAATGTTGTAAATATACTTTCCATAGCGATTCACATGCTATCAATGTATTACTCTCTCTGTCCCATTTGGTTGTCTAGATTTGTCTTATGCACAAAGACTAAGAAGAAGGGAGAAAGAGAGGAGTATGGAACATCTTTTGATGGGAGAAGCGAGAGAGAAAAATATGAGGTACATTTATTAGGCAAGTGGGACAGTGGGGACATTTTACTGTGCAAGAGGACGGAGTTTTTGGAATGTGGGGCAGATACCCTGAAGAGGAAAGTGTAAACAACCAAATGGGACAAAGGGAGTATAATGGTTTTGAATTTAAAGATATACAATTTTCTCGTAAATCAAACAAAAAGAAAAATCAATGTGTTGCATTGTTGCACATAATGTCACTTCATTATTTGAAGTCCAAAGCATAAATTTCGGGTTCATGCTTAATATGAACTTGAACATCATTTTTCTGCATGCGTAGAGAATTTCCAACTAATTTATAGCAACATAAGCTACATCTAGGAGGATCATAATTTAAAAATTCAAGAAAGAGGGGACCATTTAGCTATTGGACTAATTTGGGTTGTGATCCATAATGGACAAAAATAAGGCGTCATCTATGTCCTCAAATCACGCATGCTGCATGTATAAGATTTTTAGTGGAATTTAAGAACTCGCTTACCAATGCATCAATCTTTGTGCTAGTCTGAAAATCATCAAGTTGTATTCTGTTCAAAATGCTTGAGCTCTTGAAACCGATTACAGTAGTTTTGGCTCTCTGGCCTCCAGAACGTGGATTTGAAGTGAAATCAGCAGTGAGCAGTTTTGAACAAGTAGGGCAAGAGGGTTCTACCAGGGTAGAAGAGAAGTCAACGAGGCAAGTTTTACAGAAAAGATGTCCACATGATGTAACCTGACATGATTGGTAATTAAAAGAATTAGAACAGACACATCATAGCACACCGCACGTCAGAAAGCACACACACATGCACACAATAACTAGATCAAAGAGAAAAACATTTCCTACAAATAAATCAGCCTACTTGTGTTCATTAGTTAAGCACTTGAACATAGAACTACATATATATGTGGAAGTCTCCAGTTTGTTAAACTTAGGCAAATTTTGTTACCAAAACAGTTGCCACAGGCTCAGAATCATCAACAGCTCAAGAGTCTGAACATATTTCAGTTTTGCAATATATTAACTATGAGACCCACTAGGCCACTACTATCGGACACTATCAATTTAATTCCAACAGTAGGGTATCAAAATTACGTATACCGTAAAAAATAGGAATTTTCGAAACCACATGTTTTACGCTTTCTAACTTACCACAGCATCTTCAACTGGGTCATGACAAATGCCGCATGCTTGCTCACTATTGTCAGCTTCAACCGCACTTTCACGCCTCAAACAATTAGTCCGAGAATAAACCACAAGGTACGGGTGGTCAACTGCCTGTACAATAACAGCAAGAAGTAATCAGACTACATTTGTTCGAAGAATGCTACAGTATGCTTGTTACAATACAGAACACATTGTACAGCTTGGGCGGCAGACAACAGCACAATCAACCAATTGTGATATAATTTGTGATGCAATAGACTATCCTCATTTGAAGAATTTTCCAAAACTATAGTACTTAAAGGGGTCTTTGTCAGACTCCAGAACAGAGATGGAACAAGAACCCATTTCTCTCTTTGCCCCATTTCCCTAACATTAGACGTACAGTAAGAAACCACTGTTAATGCAAGCGCGAAGTCCGGCACAAAGCCCCAAGGGTATGTGCAAGAAGCAACCCTTACCTATTGCATGCAACACCAGCAAGCATTACCTGCACCGCTTTTGAAACTTTTGAAACATCCTCACAACTACAACAAACTTTTCCTACCCTCCTTGACACCAACTATGCATCACCAACATTAGGAACATGATGAGGTATGGACAGAGGTTTATAAGGTGACCCAGAGGAACATCGATACAACAAGAACCAAGCATGGGTAAGATCATCTTCCTAGTTTGTCCATGGATGCTTGAGAGTTGAGATTCAATTCAGCCACGAGGGGTCAGTTATTCAATTTTGATCACTATATGGACACATCTCGATCATCGGAAGAAGACCAAAAGTCAACAAACTCCAAGGGTGAGAAAGAGAGGGCAAAGGTAAAGAGAGAGGGAGCAGAGCAGTTTTACCCTGGTGGAGAAAGAGGGAGAAGGGAGAAGAGGACAAGTGGATGGAAGGAGAGGAAAAGATTGGGATGAAGGACCATGGAGGTGAGGAATGGGAAGCCACGGCAAGAGAAAGGAGTGGCTCAGATATATATTTTCTGTCTTCCAAACAAATTCATAATGTGTAGATTCTGAATTCAGCTCATAGCATAACCAGTCGATACCATTCTGTTGCACTGAGACCATTCTTCTTATTGAGTAAAACACCCCTCCCTCTCCCCTTCTCTTCCCAGGACACACAAACGCACAGGAAAAAAAAAAATTACAACCTGGAAATGCAATCCTCAGTCAAACAGTTACTACTTATGGTAAAAAAAAATACATGCTAAAGCTAGAAAAGTATTTCATTCACTTGCTACAGCTAGTTGTTACTTATGTTTAATGTTCATAACTACTTTATGTGCTTCAACAAAAGCAAAAGAAAATTTGGATATGTCCATGCGAGCATCCTCCCTTATGAGATAGCCAAAAGCAAGAAAGCACAGCCTTACACACATGAGTGCACTCACAAAAACTGACAGGAGCTCATCCCGGCCCATAAGAAAAACACATCACTTCAAACTACGAGTCAGCAACATCTGCTAAGTTAATGGCCATAATCCAATTACGACTTCGGTCTGCAAATGTCCACATCATTTATAATTCAGAGTTTTAAACATAGCAACCTAGACAGACACTGCAGTCAAAGCCCTCAAACAAATTTTACGAGGCAAAAACAATCAGTCTATAACCTTAGCAAACAAGAGAGAAATGAATACATCCTTTCTCACATTAATGAACTAACATCAGCCACTTGAGAAAAAAGGTCGACCATCCTCCACATCTCAGTCTCCCTTGGAGCAAGGAGGCAATGCATGTATACTATGCAGCTATTCTAAAGATGACGAATCAAAAAATCCCCACTCCAAACACCCCCCCCCCCTATCCCCCCNNCCCCCCCCCCCTATCCCCCGCCCGAATGCGTGGAAGAGTAAATTTTAGATGAAGTAAAGCAGTGTAATAGAGCATAAAAATAGAACTTGTAGATTATCATAAACTAATATTACAGAGAGTTGTCTCATTATAAAGAAACAAATTAACACATGAAATGGAGGAAAAATTGATACTTACCTGTCGCAAACGTGTAAGAAGGTCAAATATATGAGCATAATTATTCATCAGCGTGCCTTTCTCAACATATCTGCAGAAGCAGCGTGAGTAAATAAAGTTAGTTAAACTTTGTTGAAACAATCGAGCACTTCGTACAACAAGAACTTCCCACATCTATGAAATTCAATAAATGAAAAAAGAGCCAAAAAAAAATTTTATTAAGAGAAGTAGAAACTACAAACAAAGGAGAAGAAGTCCTCAAACGCTCGTAGAAAAACTGACCAGGACAACAGAATCACTTCCTAACACAAAAAAGGTTTTTTAACACCATGTCTCTCAGACTTAACATTGCGCTTCATGTTTTCTAGCTCTAAATTCGAAATTTCTTCCTAGTTTGAGGCAGTAGCAGTTGCTCCTCCCTCGGGAAAACTAGATTATATTCGTTAATACAAGTCTTGAACGCAGTCATCAACCTCATTACGACAGCAGATGTCCTTACTAATCTATGGTGGGGGCTAAATACTCGGTGGATTGGCAAAAAGGCATCACGCTAAGCCCCTTAACTTGGCAGGTCTACACTAGGATCGGTGTTAGTATCCGTAACATTACCTTTAGGCTGCCTTAAAGAAACTGACTCATTCGGTTCAAAAATGGTCGTATCTTGCAAATCATTGGCTGAAGTATCAAAAACATTAGACTCGTCTCTATTTCTTACTGACATCAATCATCCATGATCCATCATCCTCAACTCATCCAAAAGTAAACAACTATCTTCAGGGTAACATACATAGTTCTCAAAGAGCCCAAGTCATCATGTGAGGCTTCAATATCATTGTTGAGTAATATTTTCCTTTTTTCAGCTTTGTTTTCCCCTTCTCAAGCATCATTAATTACAAAAAAAAACATGCCTCAATTTGGTGTGCGAGTAGACAGCCTAATCGCTACCCCCTGGTATGTGCCGCTTTCCTACCCTGATTGCTACTCCCATCATACGTCTCCTTGGTAACCAGATCAACAGGACAAGAAGCCAGAGTACTAGGTGCCTATAAGGCTATAAACATCGACTGGGTAGTTATGTATCTCCCAAACCCTCTCAGAGTCATCTACATCAGTCCTCTATAAACATAACTGATTCTTCAGAGGAATATATCTTCCAACTTCAGCATCACAGCCCAGAAGGGATTTTGTTGTGTTCTTTTAAGCCCCTGGTATTGTTATGATACGAATACTGGATTATTCGTATGCCCCTGGTATTGTTAAGAGCCATGGAACCATCCAAGGTCATCATTAAATGAAAACCATTAGCTCAAGGAGAGAGGAGACTACATATACGCAAGGTCAAATGCATTCCTTTCGTTTAGCTGCTAGATTTGAAGAGTGCCACAAGTTCCAAACAATTTGCCAGACAATTAATATTCTAACTTTCACAATAATTGTGGCTAAAGGAAAAACAGATGCACGTGCATATTTTGGCAAATAAGTATAGAATGATTTACAAGAGGAAAGACCAGAGAAATTCCCAGCATGTATTCTTGTACATAAAGTATCCAAAAAAAGCACATGTTTCCAGCACCTCCAAGTACTCCAACAAACTAGTCATTTCACCAAATGCCCTTTCTAGATATTTTTTCAGAACAATTTTTCGTACATAAAGTATATATATATA
>CAAKMY010070136.1:0-16684 GCA_901111285.1 Corrigiola litoralis
GATGTGGGAGCATTAGGTGAAAAAAAGATGACAATTTAGCATTATATTTGCCAATTTCATAGTTAGGAGTATTATTTTAAATCAAACCGTTATAGTTGGGATTATCTCTAGGCCAATCTTCCAATAAATTAAAGAGAACATACACTAATACGATGCATCTCATACCCTTATCATGGGTGTATTGTATAATGGAAAATTTCATAAATGGTGCCCTGAGGTTAGGCCTAATTCACAATAGGTGTCCTCACATTTTCGTGTTATCTTTTTGGTGCCCTGAGGTCACTCTATAATCCACGTTTGGTGACCTTCAGCTAACACTATTAGCTTTTCCGTCAAATTTCTACTAATGTAACATGTTTATCGTTTCCAAAATAAAAGACAACAATTAATCTTCTCATCAACACCCAAATCCCACCAAAATATTTCCCCACCACCCTCTTTATCAGAAAATATAGGTGAATAGAGATTATTTTAGAGTAAAAAAAATCTGATATTAGCGGAAATTTGGAGGTCACCAAACGTGGATTATATAGTGACCTCAAGGCACCAAAAAGGTAATACAAAATTGTGAGGACATCAATTGTAAATTAGGGCTAACCTCGGGACACCATTTATGAAATTTTCCTTGTATAATTATTGTCGCTTTTCTATATTAGTCAAAACTTAATCCCAAAACACTCCCATTTCATGTCATTATCATTGTCAAGCATTAATCATCAAGCAACATTCATTCATTGATTCTAATGATAATAACGAAAATAAGGCAAACTTCAGCTCTAAGTAATCGCTGCATTGTGTTGCATGCTGAGAGATTAATCCTTACGTACACAACACTCACTCCCGACGTCCTTAAAAACTCACATGTAGACCCTTTAAAAAGGCACAATAACGAACAATCACTTGTATTTTGCAACTCCCAGATTACTAAATTTGGACGAAATGGGTCAGTTAAACAGGCAGAATCTATGTTCAGGAACATGCCCATTAAAAGTACCGTTACTTGGACTGCTCTGCTCACAGTTTACGCCGAAAACGGCACGCTTTGGAAGGCACGTAAGGTGTTCGACGAAATGCCTGAACGAAATATTGCATCTTGGAATGCAATGATCACTGCCTATGTGCGAAATGGGTTGAGGGTTGGTGAGGCTTATGAGTTGTTTAGTAGAATGCCGGAGCGTAATGCAGTGTCTTATGCAGCTATGATCACAGGGTTTTCGAGGGCGTTTATGTTTGGAGAGGCAGAGAGGTTGTATAGTGATATGCCGAGGAGTTGGCGTGACCCGGTGTGCTCTAATGCTTTGATCTGTGGGTATGTGAAGGCAGGGGAGTTGGATGAGGCTGTTCGCGTTTTTTCGAGTATGGTCGAAAAGGATGTTGTTTCTTGGAGCTCGATGGTTGATGGGTATTGTAAGAAAGGGAAAGTTGAGGATGCTAGAAGGTTGTTCGATATGATGCCAGTGAAGAATGTGGTTTCTTGGACGACGATGATTAATGGATATATGAGGGTTGAAAATTTTACAGATGGGTTTCTTTTGTTTCTGTGTATGAGACGCGACGGATTTGTGAGTGTTAATCCTACTACTTTAACCACAATTGTTGAAGCTTGTGTAAACTGTGGAAGGTGCCAAGAAGCTTGGCAAGTCCATGGATTAGTTACATGTATGGGATTCGACTATGATGTCGTGTTATGCAATTCTATCATCAGTATGTATGGAACACTTGGGTATGTAAATGCTGCTTATAAGTTGTTCCATTACATGGGCAAGAAAGATACTATTTCCTGGAATGCATTAATCTCGGCCTATGTTCAAGCGGATAAAATCGAAGAAGCTTATGACCTTTTCCAAAATATGCCTAAAAGAGACATGGTTTCTTGGACAACAATGATTGGAGGGTTCTTTCGTAAAGCGGATGTTGAAAAATCCATCAATTTGTTTAACTTGATGCCCCATCAGGATGATGTCGCTTGGACTACTGTTATCTCTGGTTTTGTTAGCAATGACAAATTTACTGAAGCTATGCATTGGTATATTTGGATGATTCGAAAATCATTCAGACCAAATGTTCTTACTTTGAGCAGCGTGATCAGTGCTGCAGCTGGTTTGGCCAATTTAATCCACGGGTTTCAATTACATGCTCATGTAGTGAAGATGTGTATGGAGTTTGATTTGTCTGTCCAAAATTCATTAGTATCAATGTACTCAAGATGTGGAAGCATTTCCGATGCATATAGTGTTTTCATGAATATTAAATTACCAAATCTTGTTTCTTTCAATTCGATGATCACGGGGTTCGCATTCCATGGTTTTGGACATGAATCACTCCGCTTATTTGAAAGACTGCAGATTGAGGGGCTGGAACCTAATGAAATCACCTTCCTTAGTGTTCTTTCTAGTTGCGTGCATATGGGTTTAGTTGAAGAGGGACAATATTACTTCCACCTGATGAGATCAACCACTCATATAGAGCCAGGGCCTGATCATTATGCATGCATGATTGATCTCCTTGGCCGGGCAGGGTTGCTTGACCAAGCAACTGAATTAATCCAGTCAATGCCATTTGAACCCCATGCTGGGGTGTGGGGAGCTCTTCTCAGTGCTAGTCAACACCACTTGCGTCCTGACATTGCAAAGCTTGCAGCTGAAGAGCTTTTGAGATTGCAACCTGATAATGCAACCCCACTTGTCGTTTTATCAAACGTATATTCCGCTGTAGGAGAAAATGAAAGTGAAGAAGTAAGGCAGACCCAAAGGTCGAAACGGATGGTTAAAACTCCTGGTTGCAGCTGGATCTGGTAAGAGGCAGCGGTCTTTAGTTTCCAGAGAAGACCAATTCTCTCAGGAAACAATGCTTTGCATCTAAATACGCAGATAATGACATGCAGACAGCTATTGATATGGTGTGGATTCTTCCTTCACGGTAAATACTTGGAAAATTCAGTCTAGTTGTTGATCTGTCTGTGCACAGAGTAATGTGGAAAACCAAAACCAAAGGTATTGCAGAATCCCTTCTTTCAAGGATGTGAAATATAATTGATGTCATTGATTGTTACACTCAACCTTTGATATTTACTTCTTCTAAGGTGCACGCAAGAGCTTGCGTGGCTTGCTACTCTTGAATCTCTCAATGCTTTTTTGGAGAGTAGTTTCTGAGCTAGGAGCTTACCAAAGCTCAAGATGAATCCTCACATGTCATGACCATACAGTAAATTGTAATCAAGAGGCATCACCTTATGGTTACCCAGAGGGTAGCAGCTTGACTGAGATTTATGTCAACAAAAGACAGTTTCGCTTGACTCTTTCATCTACAAGGTGATCTCTGAGGCTGTGTTTTTCAGAATCTTGTCATAGTATAACTTCAATGTTTCAGAATACAATAGCATCGTGTTGTGACTTTTTTTTTCTATTTCACATGCACAAATCAATGACTATAATAATCTTCCATCAAGGTGACTGGTTATGCTTCAAGAGGGCTTTTTGCATAACAGAAATCTTGACAAGACATTGCAGTTCTTGCCATTGATTCTCTTATGTTCCATATGCAATCAAGCGCTGCTCCAACTTCAAGATGTATTTTCTCTTCCTCCAATTTTACTTTCCTGCTAATTATATAGCCCGCAACTTTTTGATTGCTTGAATCTATCAAAGCTTAATCAAAGCTACCTAATTTAATTTTTGTGTAATTCGATGTAATTAAATCAAAATCCTGATAGCCTTAGGTTTCAGCTATGTCAAATACAGCTGAAATATCGCTTTTAGAAAGGTACAATTGTGTACAAGTGTGTGGGTTTTGTTTTTACCTTAGGACTATTTTACATCAGTTATTAGTTTATACCTCAGTATTGCCTGTGCTTTAAGTGATTCAACAATATGCTTATGATCACGTCCAGATACCTTTGTTAATATGAAAGCCAATTGACTGATTAGATCATTAAATTAATGTTCTACAAAGTCAGATTCTCGTGAAGTCATACTTGACAACTGTCGACTACAGCCTGAGACCATCTGCTTTACCCTGTTCCCTGGTGCAAATATGTTATGCCTTGACATGTCTCAGATTATAAGTTTCACAAATATGGGGCAAATGTGGTGCTGGAGTTTATTCCGTGCGCACTAAAGTTAGTATTGTTCCTGTTGATTTGAAAATTATGCTTTGTGTAGCTTTTTTTATATTACTTCTAACCTGCAGAGGGAATTCTCAGAATGCTCCAGTGATTCTTTATCATTCTCACTGGCCTTATATCTATTTTTATCTATACCAACTTCCATCGCTGTCGCATAATATTTTATTTATCCAACTAGAAATTTATATATTTTAAAAGGTTCTGCAAAGTCAAAAATATTCAATTAAGATATAAGGGAGTTTGGAGAAAAGGTGTTAAGAACAGAAATTTAAGTGTTATTTTGTTAACGCTTCTCTTTATGGCCAAAGCTGCTCCAATGCTACATCTTATTATGTTTATTAAACAATAAAATCTTTGTGAAATGTGCACACGACTGAAAGCAAGGTCCAAATCAATTGTTGCTTAGCCAGGAAGGGCATGCTTATTCATCGACCATTGTCATTTTGCTTTCCTGTAGTATCATAGACTCATGTGCTATATCTTCAAGCTTTCTTGTTTCCATAAAGCGCTAAACATATCCTCCTGCCTAGGCATATCTATTATGCACAATGACTAGTAGTCACAATATAATAATTAAATTTTATTATAGTTGAGACGATTGTAAGTGTCAATACAGGTGTCTACTCTAGACATTTCTATATGTTGACCATGAAAGTTTTCCTTGGCCTTTTAGTTATTCTTCACTAGAATCCTCTCTTCTATCATGCTCACCATCAGCAACATCACTGTCTTCCACACTAGTCCTCTCTCTCCCCACGTTAGCCATTGGCAGATCAAGGAATTCGACAATCGAGGTGCGGCATGTAAATCATAAAGATTTTAACATTTTATAATGCAAAGTTCTATATAATAGCGTCAATAATTGGATTATACATTTGAAGAATATCAGTTATAAGTTAAAGGTTTGGGGAGTCAAGATACCTAAATATTGATTTCTCATAAATATTGAAAACGTATAATGTTTTTAAAATTGCATATACCTTTGTAGCTTTAAGTTAAATATTAAAATAGCCTAAATACAATTTTCGGCAAAATGTTGTATTATTTTTGGGAGTTTATATTTTTTAATTTGAAAAATCAACCTTTTCACTTTAAAGCTCAAAGTTTTTTTAGATTTTAAAAGTATGAAAAGGTGTGATATTATAATAGAAAAGGAAATATTAAAAAAAAGTTCATAGTGGGACTTGAACACATGTCCTATGTACACAACACTTTAGCTAGGCTTGAAGCTACCAATGATCCAAGGATCAAATTATTATTTAAGTGTGAGCTTATTCTTTATATCTGGGCGGAAAACTTCCAGAAATACACATTTCTCATGTTTCCCAAATCCAGGGGGTTCGGTTGCATCCCCTTGAACCCTCCTAGATCTGCCCCTGACGTCAGCACCAATGTCAATGCTGTGATTACTATAATTGACACCTTTGAGACTGTTGTTGCCTCTTTCCTTGACCTCCTCATGGGAAAAGGAAAGTGTATTATGTCCAGAATCAGCACAAACAGCAGTAGTGGAGGGATCATAAGCACCTTGAATTCTATGACTGCCTTT
The DNA here is from genome assembly GCA_901111285.1 of Corrigiola litoralis. Classification (NCBI taxonomy): domain Eukaryota; kingdom Viridiplantae; phylum Streptophyta; class Magnoliopsida; order Caryophyllales; family Caryophyllaceae; genus Corrigiola; species Corrigiola litoralis. The sequence continues at coordinate 5,673 of CAAKMY010070136.1, forward strand.
ACTTCCTTGGTTGCTGCCAAAAGAGTGACTATTTAAGCTCTTCTTGATGATACTTAGTCTAATCAACTCTGCTTGTATACCCAATAGCTTATCAGCTTCGATATTTATATATCTGTTTACAACCTCTTCTCTTGCACCATAAGTGCTGCTCCCAAACTAATATTCACTTTAAGGTTGAGAAGCAGAAATATTGATTGTACCGAGTGATGGGTAAGCTTCACTTGTACGTTTCATGTGCATAGTAGCTGGGCTACTCATTTCAGACTTCCTATAGCATCTTGTGTATAGATGACTCAGGACTAGTGCAGCGAGTAATGAAGCTATAACTATAAGAATGAGAAAAAAGCTTCCATTTTAGTGAGGCTTACACTTGGTTTAGGCGATTTTCTACAGCTGACAAGTTGTGCAGTTGTGTTTTCCAGGTTAGGTTGTAGGAAGGAACATTGAATTTGGTGCCTTTGGACAAATAAATACATTGTGTTCAGTCATTTGTTATCTTAAGGCCAGTAATGGTCATTTACAAGAGTGGACATGATATTAATACATTGTTTCTGTGCTTCAGTTTACTATCTTGTCAAGTTAAGCAGTTCTTGGACATCTATTGATTGGTCTGGAGTTCTATATGTTCATAGCACGACTGTTACGGTAAATATGTTCCTATATGCAGCTAAACCTTATACAATTGGTGTTATTTATTTTGAGTCTTGCTTTTGGCCATTCAAATGATCTATGTTTTCAAGTGTACTTTAGATTGCAATTGATCTGCTGCATATGGCCCAAGTCCTCTACATTTCATCCACTGGAGGATGGATTATTCAAAATCCAATTTAGGAAAATAGCTATAGTTGCACCCGTATAGTATCTAGAAGCGTCTGGCTCCGTCTATCTGGATTTGAGCCGAAATGGAAAACAGTAATACTAATGCAAGCTTATCCTGCCTAGGTGCTTACATTCATGGTTGCATTTTCTGATGTTTTCTACAAATTCTTGTGGAGAAAATCCTTTAGTTCTGAAAACACAGCAAGTGTATCCTTTAAATTTTTTTCTTTGTTTAGGCAAGCAAGTAGATGATAAGCTTGTGATACACGAAGAGATGGAGTAGAGTACTCTTGATTTTAAGCCAAAAGTTATATCTGCTTAGTGCTCAGTGCTCCTGTCAGGCTCTCACAAGGGGGAGAGTGAAAAATCAATTCTAGGATTGTAAACAATCAGTTTTAAGGAACCTACTATACGAGTACATGATTCTCAAAATATCAGTGGGATCATTCTAGATTACTGATATCCCCAGTTTCTCGAACACCCCTTCTGATTTCTATACTGTTACAGTTGCTGTGGTCACCGTCATCTACCACTGGAAGTGTGAACCCCTACCTTCTCGCAAGAGCTGGCAATTGCGGCATCTGGTGTGACTACTTTGATCACGGGTCACAGCATGACGACTGGCATCTTTTCCTTCTGGCCTTGTGATTGATATACCTATAAGGTCTATTTAATAGGAATTGGAGATTCAATTTCTTTGTAACATTTCCTTGATACTCTGCTCATTCTGAGATAGTAATTGTAGAGCCAAAAATGACGAGGATAAATGCATTTCCTTGCATGTTTGTGTTGTCTAGTTGTAAGAATGAAGGTTACTGCTGGTGGGTTTTGAAATATGACATCCTCATTGAGAAAGCATGTAGAAAACTAGTGAGTCAAAACCCACTCACTTGAACCACGTTCTTTGAATAAAATAAATTTGGAGGGAAGAGAAACAAAGATAGAGAGTGTAGTATTTATTTATTTTCCCTTGTTTGGATATAGAATTGGGGAAGGGAACAGAAGTCGAGGGGGGGGGGGGTAGGGGATCCATTCTCCCTCACCAAATCCCATCAAATCTGGAGTGGAGAGAAACTGGAAGCCCTCTCCTTTCTCTATCCTGTCCCTTCCCTTCCTTGCTTCCTCGTCCCTCTTGTTCTTTCTCCTCCCTTCCTTTCAAGCTAGCTATCCAACACATTGTTAGTTTCTGGAAATGAAGAAGCTTGGGTGTCTCTTTCAATGAGCTTTGGCTTTACGGGATTCCCGCTGTACCCATATTTGGATTCGGCTATTTACTCCCGTAGCACTTCTGAGAGATCGATAAATCTGGTGCTGCTGCTTAAACCAACATCGCTAAGTAGTGTATGATCCTGTTATCAGGTTTTAGAGCACAAGTCCAGCAATAGTGAATTGGTGGGCATTGCTCTGTTTTGTTCTGTCCCTGATCCTGGTGACTCATCCCCTAGATCCCAATGAGGCTATCTTTGGTGAAAGAAGGAAATTAAGCAAGTCTTGGTTTTTTAACCTTGTTTTTCGAAGCACTCTCTTAGTACTGCAAATTACAGGACATTTTTCCTCTTCACTGCCAATGAAAATACAATAAAGTGGAATAACGCAACTAGAGGCCAAGGTGGATAAAGTCTCCATTAATCACTCAGAGATTCCTCTGAGCTAGATGAAATGAGCTGTATACATTAGAATGTATAGAAAACCCCTTACATTCCTGAAGAATGCAGTGTGCAAATTGGAAGGATCCGAGAAGAAATTAAAGAGAGAGGCATGATATCGTGATCGTTCTCCCATCTAAGTATTCGGTCTTCTAGAATTAATCTCTTTGATCTCCCTCATATCGATGCTTTTACGCAAAATGTTGACTAACAGAAAAACTAAGTTGTCTGGAAAAGGGCGAGGAGTGAAATGTTTGTAGCCTGTGATTGTATTCTCCAAAGTTAGGTTGCTTATTGAAACTCGACGGAAGACCCAAATGAGCTCTAAACAAATGAGATCATCAACCAATTTCCTTGAGGCATAGGAAATCAGTTCCTCTCAAGAAGAATAACATATCTAATCATGTAAAAATTTCCAGAAAACAAGCAAAAGTATGATCAGCATAACTCAACACAACAAAATTAACCAAGCTACACTCATTACTGCTTACATGATGGCCAAGATGCAATACGCTTTAATTAGTTATACGAGAGTAGTCCTCGAAACTTCCAGCACCTCCTGCTCCATCGCCATTGTTGTTACCAGCATGCCTTTCACTGATAGAAATCTCTTCATTTACTTGAGCAGTTTTAGCACTAGCATCTTCATCAGCAGCTAGAATCCTTTCAAAATTTTTGATGCTCTTCTCTTTTTTGATATTATTCTCTTTCTTTCCAGTGATGCAGTTGTTACAGATAACCATCAGTGCCACGATTGCTGCCCCACAGCCGATAAAATCTATTAGACAATTCATGTTTTCTTGAAACAACTTTGGTGCTTTTTGTTTTTCTGGATTTGTGTTTCATGCATCTAGAGTTTGCCACTGGAGAAGTATAGGGGATCCACAATGAAAAGAAAGAACTGTAGATAATCTTAGACATTGAAGGAGAGGATTGATTTGGTCAGGCCTGCTTTTGACAATGTTGGAAACTATTAATTTGACAAATTAAATCAGGTAGGGCCATGGTTTGGTTTAAAAACTTCAAAAATAATCTATGTTCGTGATTTTGATAGGACATCCAGGGAATTGAATAATTCCAAACGTCTTATACTCTTCCCCAGGAGACATTTTGACACTTTCTGTATCTGGTGAAAGGTCTGTTTTCCTTGTTCTTGTGGAGGTACTTATGGAAGATTTGAGGTCTGACTGTGTATTAGTTTGTTGGAGGGATTGCGAAACAGATGCCCCACCTGCTTTGTCTGGCTCTTGGGCTGTATTTTCTGCTGAGCTGTGCCAAGTTTATAAAGTCTACCATATTAAGAGATCAAAAGAGTGGAAGAACTGAGGCACAATCAAATTAAAAGTTTCCATCCAGATATCAATGCGCACATTTGCACGAACTTGCTCTTCTCTCTCTTTTTAAGTGTTAACTCTTCCACTCCTTTCTATCCATTGCCGTTACTTTTTTCTTCTTTGAGTTGAACAAGCCTTGTGGTTCTCCCAAGTGTGATTCATTTAGGTTGGACATTATCGCAATTTCGTCCCTGCCAGATTGATAATCCTTTCAACTTGTCAAAGCCTGAATGAGTTATCTGTTTACAGGTACCATCTTGCATTTAGTCAATCTGCTTGACAAAATTAGTGGACAAGAGGAATAATGTCCATGTTTTGAGACTGCCAAAGAAAAGGGGCTTATGATCAGCAGCAAAAAATGGATATGTTGCCTGTGATAATTAAGAATATGAAGTGCTAGTTCGAGTTAAACCCCGGTGAAGTAGTTTCTGATTCTAGATGCAGAAAAAAAAAAAAAAAAAAGGATGAATGGAAGTAGGCTGAGTTCCTTCATTGGTGGGTTAGGTTGCCACGATTGTCACCTGCGGGAGAGGCATGAATCAATAAGGGTTAGGGCTAGTGCGTCAGACAGAATATTCCGAATTTTCAGAGACAAGCTCTTATCCAACGCTCTTGGGATTGTATGTTTGGATTATGAGGTATTTATACATAAAGATTTCAGCTTATCTTACTTCCATAGCTATTGGACAAGAACTATAAAATATGAAAACTCTACTTACCAAACATAATCTCAAATATTTTACAAATACTTTCACAAATGTACAGACTTTAAACATATAACTCTCTTACATCACCAAAAATGACGATGATAGCATTAACCCCTCTAGTAAGGGAAGATGATATGAAATGATGTATCCAGCACAAGATTCGAGCATGATGGATTGACCAACCATCTCAGTAAAGATGGTCAAATGAGAGTTCATCGCTCAAATCGCTCATGTTGTTCACTCTTATTTAATCCAGACATTGGATGAACTTTCATCTAATTGAATTGGGTTTATTTCACCATGTCTGGCAGAAAAGGATAATTTGTTCTATCAGCAGTACGGCCAGATTTACCCTATGTGCTAGTACCTCTTCTTTCAGCTGCTGTGCTGGTGCTGCGCCTGCTACGGCTGTAGGCTGGTATTGCATGCTGATCGTCATCAGAGTCACTGTCAGAATCTGAATACATTGTCTGAAAGTTGGGATCACTGAAGACTCTAAGCTTGAGATTATTATAACCCGCAGCTCTGGCTATAGCCCCTGCAGTCACTCTTAAACAGTCGTGACACTTACCTTCTCTGGTCCTCCCACGATCTGTCATGTGACTGCTACATAATGTTGCCATACATGCTAGGCCAACTGCTAGCATGGCTGATCCACAGCAAATGATGTTTGCTAGGCACTCCATTGTTTTCTGTTCTCGAGAAAATTTCCTTAAAAGAAATTGACCTTGATAGGGTACGGTTATATGTATGAGACTTGAGCATCATATATAGGCAGCAAATTTTGCTCACTTCCTGGATAGGAGAGCTTCATGAAAAAACAAGTCAGCCCGCAAATATTGGACTATGCTTGAAAAAGTAGCATTTTTGAATTGTAAATTAAGTTTCCTTCTTCCACTCTTTTTCAAGAAACTGTGTTTCTTCTTATTTTTCTCATTAGGATTTTTTGTCGGATGTTATCACTGAGTCCTGACTTTGCAAACAGCTACCTTGATAAACTTTCTTTTGCAAGAAACCACCACTAAAGACCTTATTTTTTGTAAGATACTACCAAATGGCTGGCCATTTTTCCCACATTCCTATGCAAGAGGGCCACTACCTATTATTGATCCACAATAGACAAGCTCACAGAGCCCGTTCAACTTCTTAATTCTGAATATAGTGCTGGCTGGATGAACTAGCTAGTTAATCAGTAATGAGCATTGACTTGGTACTTTAGCATGCAGACATTTGAAATTGTGAACACAACCATTTGAACAAATATAAAATTGGTGAACAACATAAAATATCTTAGAGGGTGTGGGATTGTAATTTCTTGTTTGGTTAACTCAAGATCTCCTTTGATGATTTCTTCCCTCACCCCCTTTCGCTGAAAATTGTTGAAGAAACAAACATTTACAAATGAATACTCGCATTATAACCTATATCAGTGATTACCTTTTCTGCACATGTTACCTTGTAATTTGAAAAGAATTCATAGATCTGACTAATGTATTTCTTTTTTTTTTTTTGACATTGGTCGAAACGAACAAAGATACAAACAACCTAAAAAGAACAGTCAAACAACTCATGCTGCCTTTGAAGTCCCATAGTAGGAGCATGAGCTTGAGACTGGAATTCACAAACCTCAAAAACTAGCTTATTACCCCGATAGCCAACATAACTAACACCTGACTGATGCCGCTTCGGAGCCTGAGTAGAAAGACAAACATAGTCACCTTGATCATTCTTGCGCTTTCGGTGAGACCTGCAAAACAAAATCTTATTAGTCGCATTATTATTACATCTTCCCTTTCGGCATTCTGGGTGACGTCTTCTCAACATCCTTTGCCCACTTCTGATACTTGAAACTTTAGCATGCAACCTTTTCCTTCCTTCCTCCGTTGCACAGCCAAACGATCGACGTTGTCGAACACACTGCTTCCATCTTCGACTAGGTTGAATGCACCTGGATAGGCCATGAGGAGAAGTCATACTATCATAACTGTCACATATGATGTTGTTGACTATATGAGATACATGAGATTCTGCACTCTCTTCTTGTTGTAGAATTAAAACTTCTTCTTCAACCCCATAACCTTGCACCAAAGAAACCTCATCGGCTGTTTCAACGTAACTGACATGGGTATCGTCAGCTTTCTTTCTCGAAGTACTGTCAATGTCAGCTTTTACTTCCATGCCATGCTGACCATTATTTCCAACACCATTTAGTACCTCATTCATAACACAAGTGGAGACCTCTGCTTCCCACGAATTTTCATCGTGGAGGGTCTCCGTCAAAGTAATCGGTTTTGGATTCAAAGCTCGAACTTTCAAAATTGACAAGGACCGAGTGTTGTAGAACATAACTTCTCTGCGCTGATTTAAGACTGTAAACACGTTGGCAGAAATGTTAAGGGAGTCTTTAACCCGTCTTTTGTTTACAAATTTGAGCAGAGACTCTTTCGGGCAATAACCATCAGAGCAATCAATATCACATAAGTTAGTCTTCGACTTTTGGGTGCTATCTTGATGGGAGGGGATTTTGTCCACCCACATAGGTTCTGATGTTGTAATCCCATGTCCACCACATGCTTTTGCCACAAATTTGTTATCATTTTGACCATGCACTTTCACTTTCTTAGCACATGAATTAAAGGAGACACAACTACGTGTCTCACAGCAAGAACCGGAAAAGACATTGTTTTCATTTGTAGTGTGTGTTTCAGAGGCATTTGTCACTCTCGATCTTCTTCCTCTTCTCATCCAATTTAACACTTGAAACCTTATCCTTCGTGCATGTCATGGACTCCTCAATGCTTGGTTTCCTCACATTCGCCCTACTATAGTGACTTTAGTCTCAATTGAAGGATCACTTCCTTGAGAGCTACTGGCATAAAACTCTCGTGCCGCCGGATTCAGTAATTGCTTACCTTTACGCTTGCTCCCAGAAATTGCCAACGGGTCAAATTTACTAACAACCTGAGACATGTCAAACAGTAGCTTTACCAAATACTCTAACTCCCTTCTCACATCGTGGTTATTTGGTTCCTTTATTGAAGCATCTACCAAGTCCTTTTAGCATCCTCTAGAAAACCCATCTCCTTGAGAGCCAAAGCTCTCCTATAACAAGCTTTAACATTTCCTGAATCAAAATTTAGAACTAAGTCACAGTAATCTCGAGCCTGGGAAAATAACTGTAGTTTGAGAGAAGTGGCGGCCATATTCAGCAGCAACGAGATTGCCGTATTTCGATAGAAGGACTCTTCTTCCTTAGTTGTTGCCATACCAAACGATAAAAACTTCACACCTATTTGGTATTTATCAAAGGCTTGATCAAATTTCCCACTCTTAAACAAAGTGTTACCTTCATCTTTGAGCACTTGTACTCGCTGAAACAAAACAAGATAACCAGACCCATTCTCAAGGATGTTCATCAGTTCATCCTCTGCAAACTCATCCTCAACAAAAAACAGCAGCAACGATGAGCAAATTTCCTCCCAATCCATTACAAGACAAACTTTCCCAACTTCAAACAACTAGTAGAAATAACTAACCAGAGATAACTACCAAAGAAAGGCTCAAACACAACCAAACTGGAAAACTAAGGACAATCAACCACTAAGAGATGACCTATCAAGATACTACCAGTTAGCAATTCCCAGGCAAAAGTACACGCCACCCCACACGTGACACGGCCACACCTGAACAAAGACGGAGAGACGAAAAAGCTTGCCTGTGAAGTGGAGACTGAAACAGGGGCACACGAGATGCTTGGAAAAGAAACGTACAGTTGGTTTGCTAGAGTAGTAAAGTAAAGTGGGCTCGCCGACGGGAGAATAGGGTGGTAGATGCTGGTGGCCGGCGAGCCCGAAGATGTCGATGGTGGAGCGGTAGTTAATTTGAGAAATTTTAGGGGTTTCTCTCTCTAGGGTTTCTCTCTCTAAGATGGGGGCTGATACTCTCACTTTTGGCTACATCATAATACTAATGTATTTTTAGCATATTAAACGATTAAACCTTCAAGGAAAAAACCCTTCAATGTGAAAAGAACATATTAGTGTAATAGCTTACAATTCATCACTTCATCTAGTAAACTCAAACAACAGATACGGGAACCAAGAGAGAGTAACCAAAACAATTTATATTTTATTTTTTGACAAAGATTAACATAAATAAATTACAACATAACTATTAAATAAAAATAGGAGGTGTCTCCTGGTCAAGATAACCAGCATCTCTTACACTGTTATTGGAAACAAAAGCCCGAAGCCTTTTCTTAGTGGTGTTGGAAATATCTTTACCCGCTTGAAATTTCCTTTTGTGATAAATTGCGAGTTCATGGCATGAGAAAATTTCAAGTACTGTAGAATGCTTGGGGTTGGTTGTTTTCCTAAGCTTCACCTTGTTTGGATTCAGCACCTTATGTTGTGCTTTAATGAAATACCTACAAAAGAGAACACTATTAGTGTACCTTTTGGAGTGACCTCTCTTCTTCCTTCTTCATTTTCCTTGCGATCGATTTAAAGGACTCATGAGTCCACAAAGATGAGTAACAACATCGTCCTTATCCTTGTCAATGACATCTTCCATATCCATATCGACAATGTCAGTATCAAGTTCTAGAGCCTGAACTATAGGAAGGTCAACTGGCAAGCTATAGCAGTGATAGATACACTACCCTCCATAGGAACCATTTCTTCTACCCTCCAAAGGAACCATTTCTTCTTCTGAAATCGGAGTAGCTCATCAGCTATTAAATCTAGTGGACTGGAATTAAGTTTGGAATCAAACACATTTTTAGAATTTGCTACTTCCCACGAGCAATTATCATGGAGGACTTCCTTCAAGATATTAGTTGTATTGTTGCAAACTCAAACTTTTAAGATGGTATGGAGGCTAGAATTGTATGACACAATATCCTTCCCACACATCAGCTTGTGCAAGTCAGATGATGCAATCCTCAAAGTCAGACAGTTTACAGTTGACAAAGGCATGAAATGATTTCTTTGAAAGCTCACTTCCATCAATTATTGAGCCTTCCATATCATTCATCTTAGATTTAGGCAAATCTAATGAAAATATTGTATCCTTTTCCATAGAATATCCATTACAAAATTGCTTCCATACCATTACCAGAACTCAAATCTGATGGTGAACTTTCCCCCTTTCCTTTTTGGGCAGCCTCGATGGATCCCTCTGTAGTTCCCTTTCTATCCCGAGACACCTTTCTCTTCTTCATTGGTTCACATTCACCATGACCTCCAATTAAATCCTCCAACTCGTTTATTTCCTTTTCTTTCACATAAGACGTTCTTTTATGTTTTCCTCGTACCAAAGTGTCACATTCATCGACCATCATTTTTCCTCCCTCGACCTCTATGTCAGAGATGGCAAAGTTAAAGCTCATTGATGGTTCACACAACTCCGCTGAGTGTCACTCAAAAAAAAAAACTTCGCTGAGTACACGTACAAAAGTTTTCCCCTTATCTTCTGAAATTGAAGAGTCCACAACAACATGGTTCATCGTTAACTTTCTTTTCATTTTCTCCCGCTCATTTGCAATACCTAGATTCTTGAGCTCCCATCCCTCATTTTCACCCTCTAGTATCCTCTTAGCCTCGCTAAACATACAATCAATTGAATACGCATAGACGCATAGTTGTCAAAAATGCATAGTTTTTGCCTCTAATCCCTCTGATTAGCTTATTCTTTTAGTGCAAAAGTTGTACATAAGCTTTAGGGATAACAATTTTAACTAGGGGTGATAAGGAACCGAGCTGAACACGAGCTTGGCCTTGTTCGACTTGAGCTCATGAAGTTATACTAGAGCTCAAGTCAATCTCGAGCTTGCCTGAGCTTGAAAAATCCAAGCTTGTGCTCAAGCTTGCGAGCTTACAGCGGATCTCGGCCGAACACTAGCTCAACTCAAGCAAATATATACTTATGATTTTCGTCATTTTTGTTAAAATTTTTACTATATTTTCAATCTGAAATGTCAATTATCTGCATATCAATTAAAATCCATGATGAATTGGTGAAATAATAATACCATAAAAAAAGAAACATCAGTTATTAATTTTCTTGTTAAATAAAGGTCAATGATACTCAAATATATTTCAAACACAAGCTGCTCACGAGCCTAACGAGTCGAGCTGAGACCTTGCTTAGCTTGACCTATTGACTATTGAGGACTCGAGTCGAGCTCACACAAGTCGAGCTTTGACCGAGCCAAGCTCCAGCTTGTCGCGAACCGGCTCGTAATTCTTCCTCTCAGATAAGAAGGGTCCAAATTTGATAGTACTTTACATATAACACAATAGCTCGTGACGCATTACATTAGAAAAATAGTACTCCCTCCATTCCAACCAATTCTTTACATTTGACTTTTGACACTATTTAAAATTATACTTTAACCGTTAATAAATCAAAAAATATAATTTAAAAAATAAAAAAATTATAATCATATAAAAGTATTTTTAAATACAAATCTAACCATTATAAATTTATAATTTAAATATTTTTAT
>CAAKMY010070147.1:0-10124 GCA_901111285.1 Corrigiola litoralis
TTCGTGTGCTATAACCCACGCCCCACCCGGGCTCCGAATAGGGTCTAAATAAGTGGGACACACCCTAACCACACACAATCAACTATGGAACCACTAACATGCCCAACAAGACCCATCCAAAGGCAATATAACAAATGGAGCAATTTTCTTTCCCAATTCGCATGAGTTTATCTTATCTTGAAATAATGAGCTACTGTTCCATATATGTTTATGAAACTGGGATGATATGTTCGTGTCGTGTATTTGTGTGACAGTGTGGGATCAACTTGAGCAGCTTCCAAATTATATTGCAATTTTTTTTAGCATGCTGTATGTCTGATGTTGCTATCATACGTTTCTTCGCCTTTTCCTTGTTACTTCTTTGCTTTTTTATTTTGATTAGTCCATTAACAGATCTGATAAGTTTGGTCTTTCAGCATGCGGCCAGGTACCTCGGAAATCAGGAGTGGGTAAAAGCCGATTCTTTGAAGACTGTGGAAAATACAGCGGTAACACCTTGCTTTCACTATTTTCTTTTGTCTATTGTGGTTACCTTTTGAGTTATATGACTATTTTGCTATTGCAATATAATGATTCTACTGTCTCTGGTAGATTCCCATTATCATGCTTGTGGTTGATGTTCCTCATGATCTAGTGACTGCTCCGGCTATGTCTAATGGACACATATCATCAAGTGAAAAACATAAGGTGGATCCTGGCCAAAATGTTGATCGAAATGATGTTGCTGGGTCTGACCATTCTCCTTCACCAATCGGCTCAGAGCTACCTAACCGTAACAAAGGTTCTATATCAGTTCGTCTTGACATTAGTTTCAAGTCGCCTTCACATACAGGGCTCCAAACAACAGAACTGGTATATGATCTAATGTGGTTTCTCTTATTATCTTGTTTGCACTCATGTCTTTAGATGTACTTATGTACAAAAGGATGCAGTAACTTGATCGGTAGCTTTTGTTCGTTTTTTTTTTCTTAACTTTTATTTTTCTGAAGGGTAGGAATTAAAAGGAACAATCATAGGTGCATAGCCATTATGTGGAATAATTTTTGCATAGCTGTATATTTTCACACATATTACCACTCCCGTATGGTGTGAACTGACCGGATAAGCTTCCTTGTAAGCGGAATCACCTTTTTGCCTTGCTATGTAAATAAAGATCTGCATAATGGCTTCCCACAAGTAATTTTTTCGTAATGTAGTAAATGCTCTGTTTGCCCAGAAAAGATAAAGCTGTTAAATTGCTTACCTACTGCTTTTTTGTTTGAACTATCTTGTCAGACTCTCTTTGACTTTTTAATGGACTGTTTCAACTGTCCACAATTTTTTTATTATTATTTTGCAGCCTGAGCATTTTAAATATATACTCGCTGAACGTATGATGCAGGTGAAACAGCTTACCGACCAGTTTCCTGCAGCTATTCCGCTGGCTTTGGTTCTTAAGAAGTTTTTAGCAGACCGTAGTCTTGATCAATCATATTCAGGGGGCTTGAGTTCGTACTGTTTGGTAAAGTTTCCCTTAGTTTTCTTTTCTACTTTTATGATTGCCGGCATAGAAAATTATTGATCTTATTTAATGGTATCTGCTCTGTTCCCTTGTGTCTTATTATTCATCTTTTTATTGTATACATTTAAGCTTCTGTTGCCGTTGTGATGCTTTAATTGTTGTTGCAGCTCTCATTTAAAGTTTGCGGCTTCATTTTTTTTGAAGAATTTAAAATATGCCTTCATCCTTCCCTTTGCTCCTTATTTGCCTTGTGTCTCTACATTAATGGGGAGAAGTCCATGCCTTCAGGAGATGTTAGGTCCTGCGGTTTTAGGCATTAATAGTCAGTTTATTTTGCCATTACTGCCTTTTTAGTAAACCCGCTCCTCCCCTCGTATTATTTTGGGGGAAGACTTATGTAATACCTGGATCTAAACATGAAAAATATAAATAAAAATTGATAAATGATAAGGCAAAATTTGTTATCCCCTGGTCTTCAGGATTTTGCTTCTCAAACTTTGTGCTTGAGGGTCATCACAGCAGCATTTCCATTGACTATCGTTCACTATGGCGGGCTGCTCTTTTAGCTTCACGTTGAATCAACTGGCATTCACGTATGTGGTTTTGGTGCTTGTAGTTTCTCATTAAAACTTTGGAAGAAAGGTATGTTTCCTGGTGAAAGTCTATATTCATTTTTAGAACTGTTGGAAAAAGAGGCAGGACAACTAGGGGATATAATCTTTGTGGATGGGTGTCAAGATCAAATAGGGCCAGAGGTTTGCATGATTAGTCTGTTAAGCGCAATAGTTGAGTGTGATACATTCTAGATTAACAAAGATGTGGTTCTAGAGTTGTGCATTTTTGGGAATATTCTAAAGTTGGTAACTGTTGTTCTAAACCTTATTTTAATAATAGATGCCAGCATTAGATCCCGTCGAGTGTAGACTTTATCTGAGCTTGTTGGTTGCAGCCATGCTTAGTGTCTAGGTTCCTTTGTGTTTGTTGGTCCCTCTGTATTTCTGAGTAAAAAATATTATACTCTTGTGTTGTTTCTCCTATTTCTTTTCCTGGTTTGCAATTAGATGCTGATCATATGATTTTGTTTTGTTAATTGCGAAGAAAAGGATGCTTTATTTGTAGTGGAAACCAAACTAGTAATATTCAGGGATTCTGGGGGACAAGTATTATATAATTTATTTCCGATAGATAATAGAATATTATTACAAGTTATGAATTATCAGAGCACAAAAAGTCCTCTTGACAACAAAATTACATAAGGCTGCAATGCCTTTGAACTAAGGTAATTGGTATACCTTTAGAAGTTGCCAAGTAAATCACCCAACCCCAAATATGCTCTAAGGGATAATATACTCCCGAAATACCGGTAAATCCACATCAAGAAATAACTGCACAATGCCACAACAGCCTCTCCTCTTTACTTTTGCCAACACCCACAAAGCGTACTCGTAAGAAGTCCACCATAGAAGCAGGGGTAACCCATTGCTCACCGCAGATAGCAATTAGTCTATGGCAAAGGGTGTAACTCTGTAAGCACAATTAGAATGAAGAAATATGGATTCCTAATCTTGCAACTTCTCCAGCACATTAGATAAACATTCAATTTTAAAGCAGTAGTAGACAACGTTTCATATTATCATAAGAATAAATTCTTCCCACAAATGGTCCGAAAAAGCATGAACCTTACCATGAACTTCAGCTCCCCAAATCTGGTTCAAAATAAGTAAAGGCGGTAGATGTCGGCCTAGAGATCGACTTCAAAAAATTTTCAATTATACAGTCCGGAAGAGTCCGCCTTACACAAACGAGTGTCTCGATCTTTAGTGAGCTGAATAGAATTCAGATAGAAGTCAAAGCTGTATCCTCATTCTTGGGAACAAATTTTGTAGCTTGAAAATCTTTAATAGCAGAATTTAACTAAGAATTTGAATCCTGAACAAAATTCTTCAGCAATCAATTATAGATACTAAAATCTAGATGTTTAATTATGATAATCACGTTTTCCATGAATGACGATTTGTTTTGAGGGCCTCACTGATTCTTTTTTTTCTTGCTACTTACTAGGCTATTTTTAGGTTGTATATTAGACTTTCTCGGTTTTCTTTGGGGTTCTATTTGCCGCTGAAAACTTGTATCTTAGGATTCATGATTCTCAAAAGATGGAATTAAAGGTAGTTTGGAAGATTTATATGCATTCAAAGCAACCATGACTAGTTCTGTATTATGTGAACTACCTTAGAAGGATGTATATTTATAATCTTATGCTTGGTGTTCTTACATACAGAGTACAAAATATCTAACGACATTTGTATTTGTTAGAGCCATATTCATGTGCTGATCGTGAAGATACTTTGAGCTGTGCTTGATGCCTACTTTTCTCTTGTGCAATCTCTTTCAGGTTCTGCTGATTACGCGTTTTCTTCAGCATGAACATCATCATGGCCGACCTATCAGCCAAGTAATTACCTGTCTATTAACAATGGTGCTTCATATTGATCAACTGTTATTTGGGGAGTGGGGTTGTGATGGATTCTGTCTTAATCTCATAGACGATGCTATTGAACACTTTTCACGAAGATATTCATGTTTTGATTATGGACTTTTGGGGTTATTTTAAAGTAGTTGCTAGAGTCTGAAAAATTAAGACTTTATAGATTAAGATCTATGCACTTGTCCCTTGAATGCTTACCGTCATTCAATCTGATTCGTTAAAGCGGGTAAGTTTTTGAGCAACTATATGTTACCCCAACAGGTCCTGAAACTGGAAGCAGGGACTTCTTTTTTTATTTGTTCATTTATTCTCTTGCTTGTGGGATAATTAATTATGTCAAGAAGTGTACTGATTGAGATAAATTTTGGTCAAGACCCCAGAAAACTAAAAGTTCAAGAACTACAAGTTGTGTGGACAGTTTTATTTTAACGTTGAGCTGTTATTCTTGTGACTATTAACACAAGAGTAATTTCTTGCAGAATATAGGGAGCCTTTTCATGGATTTTCTTTACTTTTTTGGGTGAGTTGAACGATGCAAAGCCATTCTGTTTTATCTCTAATTCTGTTGAATATAATATGTAAACGTTATGATGATGGCTGGGATTGTTCATGATCCAGGAATGTGTTCGATCCTCGACAAATGCGAATCTCAATACAAGGGAGTGGGCTATATATAAATAGAGAAAGAGGATATAGGTAACTGTTGCAGCATCAGCAATGTTACCTGTTTAATTTGACATCTGAAGTTACACCCTGCATGATTGGTTTATTAGTATCTGATATGGCTTCCTAATTTGGAACTACAGCATCGATCCCATATACATCGATGATCCTCTATATCCAACGAATAATGTGGGGAGGAATTGCTTCCGCATACATCAGTGTATTAAGGTCAGCCACCCTGCAGCAGTATTTTACTTATAATTTGATATTTCAGAATGTAAGCTGTATAACTGGTGCTCAAAGTTAAGGTGTAAACTTGATTGATCCATTCCCGTGCCACCTTCTTGGTGGATCAATATGGCTTGTTGACATGTTATTGGGTCCTGAGAAGCACTTACCCATTATTCAGGTTCTTTCTATCTTTAGATGTCAACAGGGTTAAAAAAGAAAGATTGAAAGAAAGAAAAAGGAATAAGAAGCAGGTTTACATCTGGCATGTATTAGACAAATAAGTTTCTTCTTCTTTTACCATACTATGGAACTTCCTCATTCTAGAGACTAGAGACTTCTTCTAGGAGAGGGGCTTCTCCATGGGATGTGACAACTTGCTGCATGCTATCTTAATCATGTCCTATGTGGTAGTTTACTTTGTCCAATGCATGCTATCTTGATCATGTCATATGCTTAGGAGAGGCTTCACTAGAAATTTCATTGAACTCTTGTTGTTAGGCTTGGTTGTTGAGGACTTCTTATCCTCTTATATTGTACTATTTATATCTCTATATTGATAAAAACTACATAGTAGTTTGTCTTGACCAAGAATTTGGATATCCAATGCAATGTTGTGGTCAGTGAAGGAAATTTTACTAGCATTGGAGTGTATATTACTGAGGAAGAGATGTGGACGTGTGCCACTATGCGATCATGTCATGCTGTTTAATTTTTTTGGTATAATTCAGGCGTTTGCAGATGCTTATTCTACCTTGGAAAATGAACTCTCTTGCCTTGCGTCTGAAGGTGATGAAAGCACGACACCACCAAACCAATTGCTTCCAAAGATCATACCTAGTCTTAATGTCAGTTCTTCTCAGGTACAAGTGCAAAACAATGAGGCAATACTCTTTCCCGATACTGGACGTTTGAGGTTTATTTCTTTCCAGAAAACATTCCAAGTAACCAACTGTTTTACGTATCTCATTTGTCATCTTATAGGCCAACAACCTTGTGTCTCAATAGGCTCCATGTTGCTGCCGCTAGCCTTTTGTATAGTACTGCCTGAAGCCTTTTTATTTAGCAATTAGCCTTAGCCAAACTTCTTGAGGTGGCTTCTGTAGTTGCTGAATATGGCCAATAATCCTGGCAGTTCTTACACTGGTCACCGCCTAGTCAAGTGTGCATGACATCCGTGGGAATTATGGCAGTTCTTACACTGGTCACCGCCTAGTCAAGTGTGGATGATACTTGCTGATGTGCATTTCTTGAACAACAAGAAACGTGTGGAAATTTGGAATGTACGTTAGTTTTGTGCTTATGCATGCTTGAAACATATTTCTCTGCCAACCCTAGAATATCTCTCATAACTGCTACTGGTTTTCTATCTTCCTTCCCAAAATTATGCAGGTGAACAAAATCACTGAAGAGAATTTCAATGTTTTTTTCGTTCAGGCTTCAAAGTGATAGAGTTTTGGGATCATACTGGCTTAGAGAGAGTTTCACTTTGGTGTCGATGCTTCTCTATGGTCTCCAATGATGACTGGTACTGGATTAACAGAAGTTGCCAAATTTCATTTTGTGAATGTAGGAACTCGACTTTTAGACTGCAAAGCCTAGATGGTAGAGTTCTTTACTGGTCTTTTGATTCTGTATTTTGCTTTCCCTGTGTCAGGTTAAAAAAATATGAAGTTGTGATCTGGCAAGCAAATGACAAAAATCATAAACATCCCAGATTTAGTGGATGAAGGCAAGGCATTGAAGCAGGTAATTTTTATTAGGTTTCTGTGCATAAATGTCCTCTTCTTTTTATAATGTTGTGAATGTTTTGGTGATTGAAATCAACCTCTCAGGCAGCATAAGCTTGAAACAGCAAGAGTGATCCAGTATTCCAGTTACTTGGATACATCTGCATGCTATAGCTTGTTCACTTAAAGAATTTGGAGACATTTCAAATCTGCAGCTTGATGGGTCTTTGGCTTCAAAACCAGTGAGCTTTTCATGGTGCAGTTCAGTTTTTCCTTACTGATAGCCTTTGAACTATGCTCATAATGTGGTCCTACTTATATTTTCAGCTGGCACTTCGCAGTTTACCAGTCGTGTGCAAATGAGTGGAGATGACGTGGTTATAAATCTATCAGTTTAATGGTAATTTCTCTTACTGGTTTTTATAGCTTGTCGATTCAAGTAGGGAGTACATCTTAATACCTTATCCTATCACACCATCGCGCCACGTTATTCTGTTCCAATATACATATGATCATAGAATTTCATTATCAAATAATATATTAAATTGCAATTTCTGGAGCATAGCCGGGGTAAAAAACTAGTTTGATCACTAAAACCCGGGAATTTTTTGCAGACACATGTCTACAGTGTTCTTAAAAGTATCAGCCTTTCTTTCTAACAGCTTGTTTGCCTTATCTGGACCAGCTAACATGATCCATTTGTTCGTATGGGTTACATGTTTCACAGTTTGCTGCTTAACTTTCAACTAGCGGATTGTAGATTCTGGCTACCTACTGGGTTTATGGATACTTGTGGGACCTGTTATCTGTTGCCTCTTCAGCGTTCTCCTTTCATTTCTAGGATGGTTGACTACTATTCTTTATAGGCAATTTATATCTGCCTAGAATATGGCTGTTGTTTTCTGTTACAACTTGCATAACCTCTTGTACTTACTTTTAATTCGAGGTACAGTCTACAGAGGTTGGAAAAGAGAGCATAACTTTGCGAGACGTGGCAAGGATGGCAGCTACTCATGATTTAACCTGGACAGACAAGGAGTATTCGTTATGATCCAATACTTTGATATTGACCAAGATGGAAAGGTCAGTACTTGCATTTTGAATTGAGGTGTCCGTTACTTGGAATGTTTGAATTGTCAAAGTTCTTCTTTACAATCAACCACCTTCATAGACTCTCAAAAAACCCGTGACAAACCCATATGCATGTCATTTGCACGGAATTTATGGGTTTACATTTAAAGAAGAATGGGTTTACCTTGTTATCCAAGTGTTCTTGAACGTTGTGTTCTTATACTGTGAATCTCTGGTGTTTTGTCCATTGTAGTTCTCCAAAGTAACTCCAGAATTAGTTAGAACTTGTTTCTATTGCAAGTTGACCTTCGATATGGAGCGGAAAAAACATTCATTAGTTGATGGAGGGAACATGTTACTCAACAAAACTGGAGGAGTGTAGCTACTCTCAACAATGATGATAGGCATTTCTGAGACGCCTACGGCCCAAACAGCCCTTGCAGAGGTGGTGATGTTTTGGTGAAGATGCTGCTGTAAAGTTTTTCAATTGCCAGATCAGGAATTTTTGGAATATTGATGTTTGCCAGGCATTTCGATTATGTAGGATCTCTGGTCATTCTATCTAGACTGATGTCCTATAATTTGGTTACCAGATTCATTCTTACCCTCTTAGAATGATTTTTCAACTTTTCACGAAATTTTAGAAGTCCAAAAGTAATGTGAGAGGATGGCTACCTATTTGATAACCACCTAATGGGTGTGTATCACCTTCCAGCCTTTTATGGCAAGTCAGTTTTGCTGTCGACAGTATTGTTAGAACGGTTGTTTTTAGCAGTCTAAAATTTGGAATTTGATGTACTCCGTAATACTCAGATCAATGACAAAGTTGATGGCCATTTTATTGTCTTTCCGATTGTTCAACGTTTATGTATTATGAGAACTTTACTTTAGAACCTGTTGAACAATTATCAACTCCATCAGGGACATCTCTCAGATGAATCCCGCCGCAATCCACCCATAATATGACAAAAACGTATGGCAATGCTTCTCAATAGAACGAAGAAAATGCTTCTCGATTCTTACTAACAGCTTGAGTTTTCTTAATAACAATATACATACTGCCAATCAGTGCAACATTGACGAACTCCATAGGCGGGATGCAAGTATGGCTCATTGGCTCCTGCTTATTTCATATTTTCGTGCCTTAAAAACAAAACAGCTCTTGGACCATAATTCTTAATTCTTGTGTGTGAAAGGAGTCAAGGAGTTTGATTTAACGGAGTTTTGACTACCTGATTGACTCCTAATAAATCGTGTTATTTTACACAAACTGATTTGTGATCAGCTATACAAAAGTGAGTACTGATTCCGTATCTATTGTTAGTTTGTTACTGTAGAGGGAGACTTTGAGTACTTGACCACTAAATCTTGGTTAGTTCATATGATACACTCGTACACTTTGGCAACTATAAGGCTATCTTTGATGCACTTCCAACAGTTAACTAACTTGAAAGGACTCGATTTTCCTCTTATACACCCTCTTATACACTAACATGCTGTATACCTCAAAGCTTTTCCGCAGCTGAAAAAGCCTGAACTGCTTTTAAGTTTTAAAACAATGTGGAACGTCCAATGCCTGATATTATAACTGACCTTCCTAACCTCATAAAATTATGCTTAAACAACTTTAGCTTGTAGTGTTGGCCAGAATCGAAAGCTCGAAAAGCTTAACGTTGCTTTCAACCACAGTAGTGGTCTGATTACGAGACAACTATGCGATGGAGACAAGCTGCATTATTCGATATTGGTCGAGTTTTCGTATAACTGGACTTATCGAACAACTCCGCTGATAGTGTGATTCCTCCGGCTATTTTAAGTCACAATTTTTATGTACAACTTTAAAACATACACGGGGTACTTGTACAAATTAACCAATCCAAAAGAACAAAAACAAAACAATATACACAACAAACACAATGAAAAGTAGGGAATGATTAAATCAAAAATGAAACTCGATTGTTCTGGAGTAGGTGTTCAATGTCACATAGACCAACAAGCAACGATTATACAAGATTTGTAACAAGCAATGTCACTTCCTCACTGAGGTGTTAAATTTCACATAAACCATCAAGCAATGCTGTTGCATTTATATAAGTATATAGAACTTCATTGCTTGATGGATTATGTAAAATTGCACAACTCATAAGATGGCTTTAACTCCAAACTATAACGAAATAATGTGAAGGAGATTAAAGGTGGTGAAGGAAAAAAGTCTGGGTCTCGCAATTTATAGCTGGCTACTGCCTACGAGAGCTTGAAGTACGGCGGCTACCCGCTACCTTGATAGGTTTTCATTTGTATGATTCATTTAGTTTAGGAAAATTTCATAAATGGTACCCTAAGGTTAAACCTAATTCACAATAGGTGTCCTCACATTTTTGAATTATTTTTTTGGTGCCTGAGGTCACTATATATTCCACGTTTGGTGACCTTCAGCTAACAC